>JAXGGA010005319.1:0-79398 GCA_038373865.1 Uloborus plumipes | reverse complement strand
TTTTTTTTGTCCTTCTGTAGTTAAAACTATCAGTAAAGTCTACTTTCTCTAGAATCTTTATTGAGGCAGACCACACGAAGGGTAATATTAGGAACATTTTTTGACAAAAATTGTGTTCCTAAACCAATTTGCTTTTAAGATATCGTGTTTAGAAAAATGTGCTCATTAGCTCATTAAATCTTAGTTACTATTTAAGTTTTTTATTTCGAAAAAGTTAAATCTACACCAGTGACCTACTGTTAAAAAATTGGATTTTTCGAGTGAAAAATTAAAAAAAATGTCCAAGTGTGTACGTATACCTTAATAAAATATGAATATTTTTAGCAATTTCTTTTTTCTCTGTCCATGCGCGAAAGATAATGGTTTACAATTTTCAAAATTTTGTAGCCAAGCATATGTGGTAACTTAAGAGATTCCAGTCGAATATCGTAAAAGATTAAAAATATATCAACGACCTAATTAGCCGTATTTCAATGATTCTCGTGTACGCGACCAATCGTAAGCATTGTTCGCAAATCGACAGCATTTGTTCGCAATCGTTAAAGTGTTTCCACGCTGTAATTCGTAGTAAAGAAATTTGAAAACAATCCCTTATGACTTATTGCGTGTCCGAGAATTATGAAAAATACAGTCTATTTGATCACCAGCAACTTAATTTTCCGGTTCTTCAACTGGAATTCTTTTATTAGCTACCACATACACATTATTTTGCAATTATGCCGGTCTTATTTCACCGATACACAGTGTAAACGATTTGTTTAAATGTTTACATTTAAAACTTTCAATGTGTTAATTTCAAATTTCAGGAGAATGTTTCTTTCTGCTGTTAAGTTTGTTGAAAGTCTGGTAAAAAAACAGATTTTTAAAAATATTTTCAGTACAAACTAATAACTACACAAAAATACAGAAACGTAACCATAACAGGCTAGACAAATATTACGCACTGGCGCACTTCAGAAATGAAGTTTCACTAAAACTGCTTTTTTTCGGCATATGCCCTCAACTTATGACCTAGCCAGAGAATTCCCCATAGTGATCGGTTTCGACTCCCTGGGTTACCCCGGGGAATTTTCCCAAAAGAGTTGATTACATTCTCTTTTGAACAATTCAGTCTGGAAATTCTGAAATAGATTAGATGTTTTGCAACGAGGGAATTAACTAAAAATTCCAAACCAAATATCTTAATAGCTCAAACTCCTCAAACTGCATTTGTTACTTAATTATGGTTAGTTTGTTAAAGTTAGTGTTAGTTGAAAAATTTACCAATTGTAGATAATTTTTCAATGTTGCTTCAATGCAGCTTATTATTTATGAAGATTTTCTGCTTTAAAGTTTATTCCGGTGAAATATTTTCTGAAACAGTAATTTCGTGGTTATTTTTTGCATAAATTTAGCCGATAGTTTAACATTTTGCACGATTTATCTTTGAAAGATTTGAGATCACATTTAAAGGTTCAGTAGGTTACATGGCACAGCTTAAGTATCGTTGGAATAAGGCTTAGGTTTTAACTTAATTGTACTTCTTGCTATTATCTACCTACAAACTCGTTAGAAAATAAGTTAATTTACCCCCTAGTATTTTGCATAGTCTTTATACTAAAGAGAAAAATGCTCTCTTCCAAAGGCAAGGGAATGATCGGAAGTTAAAACATTGAAATTTGGTTTCCTTCGACTTTGAAAAATAGAAAATTTGCATTTTCCCCATATCTAACTTATTATACAGTTATTTTGGTTTAAGAACTTTAAGTTTACTTATTTGAACTCGAGTTCCGCTGAGTTTCTTTCAATTTAATTCGTTTGAGTTACAGTAATTAAAAATATCAGTTATGAGGCAGACTGGTTTTAAAATGACAACAACGTATTCAGACAATTCTTTATTAAGACTGTCTAGAAGTACAAATTGCGACTTTAGCTATCGTCACCTTCGCCATCTAATTGAGCCTTCTTCACCATCTGGAATGATTCTTCGTCGCAAGCTGGGTATTGAGATAAACAAGCTGCTGATCCTCTCATTCGCCCAGCGTTTAAAACTTCATTGTATTCCGAAACCTTACTGCCAGCAGGAAAATCCGTGAGGGAACTGAAAATACCAATTCATGTTACAATAGCATAGCAGGCTAAAATAATGCATTTTCACACTTGTAAATTATGCAAAACATTAATTTACAGCCGAGTTCACAGTAAAGAGTTCTTGAAGGTACAGCAATGCACCTAGTAGTGCTCGATTACAGGTGGGGGCAGCTGTCCGAGCGCCTTACTTGAAGGCCCCTGAAATGTGTATAGCTAAATGAAACTGTCAAAAGTATTTTCAATATCCAAACACAATGTATTTAATCTATGAATACTGAAATATAGTTTGCATTCTTGTCAAGTACTTGTCAAGTATTGTGTCAACCCATTAATGCCTAGCGTCCCTTTTTACGGACGGTCCAAAAAAAGGGTCTGAATTTCCGCAAAATGAACATTTCAACCAAATAGTGTTCAATTAGCACCTTTGAATTGTTTCAATTCGTTATTAACAGCTTGCAGCACATAACCATTGTAAAGTGTGTTCTGTAGCCAGGGGCGCACCCAGGATTTAGTTTAAGAGGGGGCTAATTTCTGACAAACAGTACCATTAACCCTTTAATGTCCAGAGGCTATTGGATCAAAAAACCTTAATAGATTTGCCCCCTCCCCTCTTCTATTTATTTGTTTTTTTCGAATAAAATGGTCTTTTTGTTGTTAGTTTTGATATGGAAAACAGCGTCATTAAAAATCGAAGAAAAAATTAACTATGAAATTTTAGATGACAGTTAATCTTAGGAAGAGCTCGAGTCGGGGGGCTCTCGCACTGAAAATTTTCGAAATTGATGTCCGAGAAACACTCTAGTAGGCCCTCTTTGAAGACATTAGGAGAAGAAATGGGGATTTTGGAACATTTCACTACAAATTTTTTGATGTTGAAATTCCAAAAACGAAATGTATAATTATCTCAGATAATCTTAGGAAGAATGGGGTTCTACCACTCAACCGGAAATTTTTCAAAATTGATGTCTTAAAAACGCAATTTAATCTGTTAGAAAAAGGGATAGGGTTCGGATTTCTCCCCTGGATGCTTTTTGTCGAAATCAAAAATCTCTAACTCAATTTTAAACAATTTGTGATGTTCAGGAGTGTGGCAGTTCGAAAGTCTTTCCTGGAACCTTTTCTGAAATTGAAGCTTTAAAAATGCTATTGTAAAATGCATTTTTTAAACTTCAACATAGTATCTTAAAATGCTATTGTAATTTAAAAATACTATTGTATTGTTTAAAAATGCTATTGCGTCATCTTTGATGACGATATGAGAATGGATGGAATGTGGAACTCTCCATTGGATATTTTTCCTGAAACTAAACTTAGAGAAATGCGGTTCCATCGATGGCAATGTTAAGAGTTCGGAGGACTTCCCCAGGAAAGTATTTGAAATTGAAGTCTTAAATAAGTCATTTATCGGTAACCTTAGCGATGGTATTCTGTACTCTCACCAGCAGTTTTTGTGATTGAAGTTCCGAAAACGAAATTTAAGAAGATTTAAGAAGAATATACAAAAAACGAAATTATTTCTTGATTTTTTGAAATTTAAGTTTTAAAAACAAAACTGCAGACCATCTTTGATAATAGGGCTCGTTTTTCTTCGGAAATTTAGAAATTCATGTTCCGAAAAACAAACATTAGACGATCGTCAATGAAGATAGAGACTTTCTACCGGAATTTTCAAAACTTGAAGCTCTATAAAATTATAACCCTTGCTAACTTTAAAGCCGAAAAAAAAGAGGGATTAAGTTTGGAAAACCCCTTCCTCCAATTTTCTTCACTTTTTTTTATTTGAAATTAAAATTCAGATAATAGGAAACTTTTTCAGTTTACTATTTTGGTTTTTCATACTGAAATTTTCAATTTCCTTCCAATAAATTCATTGGTTTGAAGTACAGAAGTTTATGGTTTTCGTACAAATCCCTTTTTTCGACACATGTAAAAATACCTTTTTTTCGACAAAGTTGTTATTTTACAAAAATGCCCTTCGGTCATTTTTTTCTGTTTTTCCTCTTTCTTTACTTCCTTTTATTTTCATACCATTTTATATATTTTTTAAATCCATTTTCTTGTTTCTCGAGCATGTTTCTCATAAATCAGTGGTGGAGTAAATCATGTCGCAAGCGCCATCCCTCTCTCCCCCATAAAGAGGCTGATGAAATGGATTCAAAAAATGTGCATGAAATATGTTTTATATAATTCTGTTTTAGACAGATAGGAGCTTTAAATTTTTATTGTGATCTTTCAAACCTGCAATTCGCCATTGCGAACTATCATGATTCTCCATGACAAATCCTCAAAATTAAAACTATTTTAGTTTTGATGATGAGACACTGATTTGAGGCAGCCTGCCTTTCTGAGACCCTATTCTCGCTCCTATGCATGAACAATGAATGATTTGATTGAAAACAATGCCTTGGTCTCTCAGAAATTGTAGAGGGGGGGGGGGAATAGGGGAGAACTTACGACCCACTTTCCCCAAGATTTTAACAAAGACAAGGTATACTATCTGAGCGTGTATTTGTTATTCCACTGGTTTTAAAACGTAGTATATATTGAGTTATTAATGACTTTAATCTTTCGGCGGGGGGGGGGGGCTTAAGCCCCCAAAGCCCCCTCCTGGGTGCGCGCCTGCTAGCAGTTTTAATATGATCTTTATCAAAAATTACATCGTTCACAATCAAGAAAAAAAAAAGCCAAGTTTTCAAAGTTATTCCCAGCTTCCCAGTTTGTTGATTGCTGATTTTATTTCTTATAAAATATCTTTAAATATTATATCGTAGGCAGAAAAAAAATTTAGTAAAAAAGTATATACCCTCTGGGGTCTATCGTAACTTTTAAGGGACGATTTTTCTTTCCTTAATAAAAATTATTTACATAATATTTTTTTTTTATTTTTCCTGTCCATTAAACAGTTTGTAACCAGTATACAAAATATCTTTGGGAAAAAAATGTTAGGTATTAATGGGTAATGCACGAGCGTATCGGTAAGCCATAGATGCGATTTTCGTATGACGGTGGAAATCCAAACTATACAAATCCATACCATATATGTCCATTAGGGTGGAGCGAAAAACAAAAATTTTGGAATCTTATTCTGTAACAACCGGCAAAAACTGCATGCATTAGTACAATACACACACACACACGTAAAATATCAAGTTTGAACAACTCCTTTAGGGTCCTACTAGGGGCTTGAATTTCTCTAAAAACATCAATTTTCTAAATTGTTTTGGAATAATCACCATTTTTGTTCTAACACCATTAAAATGCTTCCTTTTAACACTTTTCATGCATCTTCAAAATTACTTATATTCTATTCAGCATTAAGTTCGTACATAAACCGTAAAGTTCCGTGAAATTAACGAAAAATTGACTTTTTGTACCATTTTTTGCACATAGTATCTGGATTGCAAAAGAATTGCTATTTTTTTGCAATGAATGGGCAAAATGCAGCTTTTAGTTGTAAATGCAATTATATTTCGTTACATTAACATCTCAGAACGCACCACAAGGAGGTAGCTGCATTTTGGGTGTCGTTCTGCCTTTCTCACCCATCCAGCCACGTTGTTTACACATTTTCAACACATTTATACGGATTCAATTTCTTTCTGATATGAAACAGGTTTCTCCTTTTGAAAAAAGTTTGAAGTTAGAATTATGACTCAGTTTTGGCATTGATGATTGCGAGTATAAAGTTTCATTTAAATTCATATCTCCTCTTTTCCTTCAATAGCAATCTACCATCTCACTAACCAGTTTTAAACCCTTAAAACAGTCGGGAGTGTAGAAGAAGTATACTTATTGAATCACTGATAAAGTACAACTTGTTTTGAAAAGTTGTCTTATTAACGTTGCAAGAACTCTGTGGAAGATATCGAAGCTTTAAAAACTGATTTAAAAGAGGAGTAAAAGTACTTGATGGACATTGTCAATGTAATACAGAAAGAAAGTGACCCTGATCTCACTATCAAAAATCGGAAACCTTTCAGTCATTAGCGTTCAGTCATTAGCTTTTAACTGTCAAGTTATTTTGATTTTTAACACTTTTCCAAGCACAAACCCGAGAAACAGTCGGGTTTGACAAAGAGATGAAGCCGAAATAAACGTCTCCCGATATACACTCAGGCACATTGAAAATAGCGACCCAAGAAGAAAGCATCGGATTGAAATGAAATTTAATACACATAATGATACAGATGAGAGATTCACTTGATCTCAAAATCAAGACAATTGAACGAATACAGGGTGTGCAAGGACACAAATACAGAGCAACTTCAATAGCGCGTTGGACCACCTCTAGCTGCAATACATGCCGCCACATGGTCCGGCATTGAGTTGATTAGACGCCTGATGTTGTCCTGAGGCAGATGGGCCCACAAATTTGTAACAGCCAACTCCAAATCACGCACAGAGTGACACGATGGCATCTGACGTTTTAGCTGATCCCACAAATGCTCTATAGGGGATAAGTCGGGGGAGCGGGCCGACCATGGAAGAGTCTGAAAATAACGTAGGAAGTCTTGAGCAACTCTTGCTGTATGCGGACGAGCATTATCTTGCTGGAAAATTGCCCCTGGGAGACCATTTAGGAAAGGTCCTACATGGGGTCAAAGAATATCATCAACGCAACGTTGGCCGGTTAAGTTTCCACGCATCACAATTAGATTGGACCGGCTATCATAGGATATGGCCCCCCAGACCATTACACCAGCTGTGCGGGCAGTGTGACGTAGAACAGTGTGGGAGGAATTGTACCGCTCACCTGGGCGCCTCCACACCCGTACACGGTTATTATCAGTCCCTAAAACAAACCGAGACTCGTCACTAAACACAACTTTTTGCCAATCTGTGACATTCCACATTGATCTGGCTTGGCACCACTGTAGACGCAACCGCTGATCAATCCGACGATTTCTTCTTGGGTCGCTATTTTCAATGTGCCTGAGTGTATATTCGGGTATAACAATACGATGCACTCAAAAAAAAAAAAAAAATTACCCCGAGTAATACTCGGGCGTGACATTTTCGAAAACCAGCTGTGCCCGAAACTATCTCGGGCATGACAGTTAAAAGGTTAATTCAAGCTAACAGAGTTATGAAAGTTACTTTTCAAGATAAATTTCTAATGAGATGAAGATACTTAAATATAATGGCTCAAGAAATTAGAAATTTAAAAAAAGAAAATTTCCGTGAACAAGGAATTTTATGTATAATGAAAGATACGCAATCTATAATTCAATTGATCTTTTCTTCGTGGATCCGCTGATTCGAAGAAATGCCTGCTTTGTTAATTTTGAGAACTTTTAATTGGCCATGCACGGTAGTGGACGATAGTCAACCTATAAAGGAGTTGGGTTACGGAAAGGCATACAACATCAGAAAACACTTTACTAACTAAATTAGAACTTTTATGACCAATATTAAGTTTTGAAAGTTCAAACTATGATTTTTTTTTTAAATTGACATCATTAATGGGAGGAAAGTAAACACGCGTTAACCAGTCAATTTATTCTTATAGTTTTAAAATTTTATAGAATGTGTAATTTTAATATTACAGCTACATGGAAATTCTTTTTTTTTTTATTTTTAATTTCTTGAACTATACAGAAGCGTATTTTTTAATGATATAACTGACGAGTATCTTTATCTCATTAGAAACTCAGCTTGAAAAATAAACAACTTCATAACTCTGTTAGCTCGAATTAATGAAAGCTAATGACTGAAAGGTCTTCAATTTTCGATAGTGAGATCAGGGTCACTTTTCTTTCTGTATTACATTGACAATGTAATACAATCAAGTACTTTTATCCGTTTTTAAAGTTTTAGTATCTTCTACCGAGTTCTTGCAATTTTAATAAGACAACTTTTCAAAAACAAGTTTTGCTTTATCAGTGATTCAATAAGTATACCTCTTCTACGCTCCAAATGTTTTAAGAGTTCAAAACTGGTTAGTGAGACGGCAGATTGCTATTGAAGGAAGAGACAAGATACGAATTTAAAGGAAAAACCTTATGGTAGCAATCGTCAATGTAAAAACTGAGTCATGAGTCAAACTCCAAACTTTGATTCAAAAGGTGAAACCTGCTTAACAGATAGTAATTGCATCCGTGTTGAAAAAATGAAAACGTGGCTGGGTAGATGATAAAGGCAGAATGACACGAAATGCAGCTACCTCCTTGTGGTGCGTTCTGTGCTGTTAATGTAACGAAATTGCATTTACAACAGCTGCATTTTGCCCATTCATTGCAAAAAAATAGCAATTCTTTTGTAATCCAGATACTATGTGCAAAAAATGGTAAAGTCAATTTTTGGTTAATTCCACGGAACTTTACGGTTTATGTATGAACTTAATGCTGAATAGAATATAAATGGTTTTGAATAAATATATTTTAATAAATAATTCATTGCAAAAAATAGTATCTGGATTACAAAAGAATTATTGCTACGTGCAAAAAAATGGTAAAAAAAGTACGAACTGAATACTGAATACGTTGTAAATAATTTTGGAAATTCATATAAAGAGTGTTAAAAGGAAGCATTTTAATGGTAACAGAACAAAAATGGTGATTTATATTTTCCAAAATATTTTAGAAAATTTACTTTTTTACGCATTTTTAGAGAAATTCAAGCCCTGGTAGGACCCTAAAGGAGTTGTTTAAAATTGATAATATTTTGCATGTATACTGTACTTACGCATGCACAGCTTTTTGAGGTATTACAGAATAAAATTCCAAAATTTATTTTTCGCTCCACCCTAATGTCCATAATTGTTTACTGTAACAGTTTACATGTAAAATTCAGATTAACTGCAGCTCCGGAGGAGGGAGCGCCACAAAACCGTCATTTCGGATTTTTTCCAGCAGGGGGAGGGGGGCAAAGGGTGTATAGACAATGTAAATTTGCCAAAAAACGGCAAAAACCACGCCTACTTACATGTAAATACATTGATTTTCCAAAGTCAGGGGGGCAATTGACCCCCCCCCCCGCCCGAAACCCGAAATGACGGGTCTGGAGCGCCAAATCTAATGACTCCGAAACCCCATCTGGTTTTTGTCAAGCTTTGGGTGTATCCCAGTTTACAAAAACTTGTAAAATGTATGTTAGTAGAATTTAAAAATATGTAGAGGAAATTAAACTGCAATAAATTCTTAAAATAAATTTCATTTGCTCGCAGGAACATTGAAGTTACGATATCAATAAAGCAGAATTTCAGACATCTTACACATATCTAATATTGAAGCAGTATTAAATACAGTCAATTGCCCATACTTGGAACAGTTAAATTTCCCTTAGATATTAATCATGTTTTAAATTTGAATACAATTCTTTTAAGAAGAGCTTTAGCGCACTTTAAAACAAGATGTCACTTAAAAATAAAACTAAAAGATTCGCTGCACGAATTAGTTCCAAATTAGGGAGCTAAATCCTTAATGTTTGGATTCTCTCATGTAACAATAGAGAAGAGCTTACGACACCAATAATTAAAAAATTTTATTTTACAAATTCAAAATCTAGAAATTTTAGTCTTATGCTTTCAAATTGAAAAAAAATCTCTTGCCCCTGAAAAGTCTTAATTTTTAATTCTGTTGATTAATGTTTCCGCTTTCCCTCTAGACATTTAGAGGCGTAAAAACATTTGGCGAGCTCTAATTTTCACGCAGCTGATCCTTAGATGTTCCTCATTTCACATTCTTAAGCTCATTCGAAAATCTCAAGTTCGCCACGGCTCTGGGCCCCATAGCTACGCTACTGATGACTCGTACTCTTCAATAGTCGTTCTAAAATTTAGATTTTCGAATGCAATTATGTAATTCATTCACGAAGACGTTTTGTCCCCGAACTAGGAAGTGTCCCAGGTTTGGGATGTATTTGCAATTCCTTAAGTTTATGAATTAATAAGTTGAACTGAATTATTAAAGTCGAAATTCATATCCACAAATAAGGCACAGTGCATAGAGAAAGTATGACATTTTAACTATACACACACACACATTCAAGTTGAACTCCAATATTCTCAAAAGATAACTGCTCATTTGTCTCTTTACACCATTTATTCCTTACTGGTCAAATAGTGACAGGTGTATGACCCTCAAAACAAAATTTGTCAAAATGTCCAAAGTGATCTGTTCCAAGTAGGGGCATTTTACTGTATAGTTGAGGGATTAACTATCTCAAGTTTTTTCTATGCGGAAGAGGGCCCGAAAATCTTAAAACATCCGTTTGCTATTCTTACAAGTATATTTTCAGTGAACTTCGCAAGGCTTTACATTAAAAGCAAGTTTACTTTGGTAGTTCCTTAGGAAAGCAGATACATTTGTAAGACTAAAGGCACCATTTAAGCGAAACTGAAAAAATAAGCATTTAGAATCAACTTAACTTTTTTATAATACAAACTTCCACGCGTGTAATGTACTTTAGGGTAACTAGCCGACTCTTACCAAGCCTCAGGGGTGCCCACAGGGGGGATTATGGCGCAAGTTGCGCCATCAAAATTTTTGGGGGGGATTTTTAAAACTAATTTTATATTTATTTAATTCATTAATTTATTTTTTTAGTTTAAATTTGCTGATTTTTTTAAACAAAAATTATTCATTTTTTTTAATCAAATTATTTTTTTTATTTCGTTATCATAATTTTTTATTTATTTCCCTTGTGTATTTTTTATTATTTATTTCCTTTCCGTTGTGCCTGGAAGAGAACAAAAGTGATTCTATTTCGCGCATAATTAGCACTTTCAAAAAATTAATAAATAAAATAGTTATAATTTAAAAAAATATTAAAAAAAATACATTTAATAAAAAAGGGTAAAAATAAAAATCATAAGAGGGTTGTGAAAAATTTGGGGGAGGGGGGATTTGCGCCATTGAGCTTGGGGGGGATGGGCACTAGGGTGGGGCGAAAAATAAAAAGTTTTTCATATCAACTTCTAATAGTTGCCAAAAGTTGTCTTTGGTGATAGTTAGCTTTTGTGCAAAATTTGAGAAAAATCGGTTAATATCTTCAGGGGGCGCTGCGATCGCAAAGTTTTACCATAGCTTTTATCGGCATTTTATGGTTAAAATATCAAAAAGAATGCTTAGCTAGTCTCTTTGCTTTTTTTTACTCAAAAGATGTTTTCATGCATTAAAAGCATATGAAATGACTCAAAAACATTATTTTATATGATATATTTAAAAAAATCACTTTTTTCACGTTTTTGTTTCTTTTTATATGCTTGAAATATAAATATATCATATAAAATAATTTTTTGTGAGTTATTTCATATGCTTTGAATGCATGAATATATCTTATGAGTAAAAAATGTAATGAGCTTAGCTAACGGCATTATTTTTCATATTTTAACCATAAAATCCCGATAAGAGCTATGATAAAACTTTGCGATCGCAGCGCCCCCTGAAGATATTAACCGATTTTTCTCAAATTTTACACAAAAGCTAACTATCACCAAAGACAACTTTTGGCAGCTATTAGAAGTTGATCTGAAAAACTATTTTTCGCCCCACCCTAATGGGCACCCCTGCCAAGCCTTCCAGCTAGATGCAAAGAGTTCAAAAAATCCTGTTCTTGAAATTTAACTTTTCGAATAACAGCCAAAATATGACTATCTTACCAATGAAGAGAGGATAAAAACCCTTGAGGAAAATACATTACCCCGTGATTTGCCATGTTAAAGACTTTCGATATTAATGTAACTGCGGTTCAGAATTCAGTCCATCAAAGGAGTATATATATTCATGTCACGATTAGGTGTTAATCTTGATTTAGACATCAATGAAGGGCTAAATAAAAATTAATTTTCTAACGAAACGGTCAGAATGTGATCTTTGATCTCTTTTCACCGAAAGCGGTGAAAAAATAAAGCTTTACTAACGAAGTTTGTTAAAATCTTGAGGAAGTGGCATTCAAGAAAAATTTGAAAAATATTAACAATTTTAAATTCCCAGTAAGATTAAGATTCCAAAAGATAAAACTTTAAAACCAGAAGACAAACTTGCTATACATTCAACCAGATTTAAAGTTTGTTTTGAATAATAAGTCACTGCGCATAGAGCTCAACGACCTATTTAAAATCGAAAGAGGACACAAAGTGTGATCATAGAGTTGAAACTAGTGTTAAACAATGTTTCGTTGAAAACTTACCCAATAATGTCGACAATAGTTTTACCGAATTCTCCACCACTATTCGGATTATCCCCCATTTCACAAATTAAGCGGGAAATGCACTGGCTCTCATCAGTCTCTGCCAGCAAGACAAAGAAACTTTCTGCTTCTTCTGCATTCATACCAGGAGGAATATCATCCGTCCCGTCAGGCATGGAATCCGACGATTCCATATCAGGAAAGTTATTTGGCGGCATCTGCATCGAGTTTTGAGAAGGCATGTCTGGCATGCCCTGCTGCTGCAGAGATTGGAGATCCGAAACTTCTTTCATCGACTGCTCTTGCATAGCTTTGATATCAGATTCTGAAAATCTGGTAGGGAACTGGTTGTTTTGTGGCTGAAAAGTGAAATCTTCAAGTTAGCTTCATTATATAGGTTTTTTTAAACACCAGTGTTTGGATTGGTGCGGAACATTAAGATTAGCATAGTTTTCTGAAAATTTAAAAATCGTCCGGTTCTATTTTCTGCTATTTGACTTAGATTAAAATCACATACGAATTTAAGATTTATTCACGAACAGATTGATGTAGTTTCAAAAGCAAGTTTGTAAATTTTGTGAAATTGATAATTTTAAATTCAAAGATTCGAGAGAAAAGATTTAGTTGTGCTTCGTGTTGCAAACATTTAACCCTACACTGCATGATTTTTTATTTTTCTTAGAAAAAATATGTGCTTGTCAATTTAATAAGAAAACATGGAAAAATATTTTTAAAAATTTGAATCTAAATTTTCACCACTTTCTAATTAAAAATAGTTTTGTTGCCAAATGGCAACACCATGCATTCAACAGATAAAAATGATTTTAAATGAGTCTTGAAATTAGTTTTTTTGTAACAAAGAGGAATTTAACATTTGGTGCACTGTACTCTTGTAATTCTTTACATTTTGACATTTTCCTCATTGTTTATTTGTACTGCGGTCTTTCTGATGATCAATTGTCAAATCTGATATCTTTTGGAGGCTCTCTCGCGCAAGCTTTCTTTTTTTTTTTTGATTTGTAACTCTAGTTCCTCTGTAGCTAATGGTCTCCCTCTTTTTAATACTCTTTTATTACTTTCACATGTGGGTTTGTATGTATGTAACTCTGAATAAAAGATAAAATTTACGTTCTTTGCAAATATAAAAGTAATATATTTAATATTTTTAATACTAAAGGCTGTTTGATGCTTGGGTTTATTAATAGATCTATTTCAAACAAATCTAAGAAGGTTCTTCTGCCTCTATATAGAAGTTTGGTAAGACCTCATTTGGAGTATATTGTTCAGTTTTGGTCTCCTTATCTGAAGAAAGACATTAATTTATTGGAAAGGGTACAAAGAAGGGCTACAAGGTTAGTAAATGGATTTTCTAATTTAGACTATGATTCCAGACTTAGAATGCTTAATATGTATAGTCTTGAGCAACGGAGAACCAGAGGGGACATGATTCAGTTATTTAAATTTATTAAAATGAATGATGTTGCAGGGTTGGATTTTTGCAAGGAAAGCAGGACAAGGGGTCATTGTTTTAAGCTGTTTAAACCTCAGGCGAACCTGGAAATTCGAAAAAATTACTATTTTAGCAGGGTAGTGGGAACTTGGAACAGCTTACCGGAAGAGGCGGTAAAGAGCAATGGAGTAGATGGCTTTAAGAGGGCCATTGATCTTCATTGGGGTCTTTAATTTGACTAGGACCAGCCAAGTTGGGCCCTGAGCCTGCTGCTGGTCGCCACATTTGTATTGTATTGTATTGTATTGTATTGAATGTTGATGTATTATAAGTGCATGTAAATTTAAGTGCGGATATTCAGTAGTTTTGAAAATCAGAGGAAAACCCGGTGATGATCACAGCGCATTCCTATGTAAAAGCGTAGTTTAGATTTCTTCAAAACTATATTTTAATATTATTAAGGATTTTACTTGTCCGTGTAAGCACAACGTTTGTGCTAACTGAAATCTAAAACGAACACGTTTTGAAGGCTTTTGCCTATTTATTTTTTGTTTGTTCTTGAACATCAACTAAGCATTGATAATTGTGAGGTCTAATGAACGGTAGAACAGCTGAAAGTGCCACTTTTGGGTCCGCATGATTATTTTATACCTTCCAAAAAGAGAAAGAAGCTAGCGCGAAACATAACCAAAGCGCATACTTCATGAACTACAGAGATGAATCGAAGTGTTCTGTGGATGCTTACTGCATAATGTTGCCAAATGGCTACAGACGTGTATTATGCTTTAGATTTTTTCCAAATAATTATTGATGAAAAACGCATCTTAAACGAAAGATAAATGTTTATTTTATTCATGATATTTTTTAAAGAGACGAAGAAAAATATTTCATTGTAAAAAATAATTTCAAAACTTGGTAGTTTAAGTGATTTTAAAAGCTATCCATAAGGATTCATTTAAGAGCATGTAACAGACCAGTGCTGCCATGTATGGAGGATAAATGGCGATAATTGCTTTAAATATACCCAATACTTTCTTTTTATGCATTGAGTTGCCTTATGACTACATTCTGCTATTCATAAGGAGGACAAATTGTCCATGTATCCAATTGGCAACACCATGCAGTGTAGGGTTAAAATGAGATTTAAAAATTCTCACAAAATTGATATGCTACCTACTGATTACGGTAAAAAAATAATTAGATTTAACTCACCAGAGGCTGGGGACTCAATAACCAAGCTTAATTTAGAAACTAAATTTATGTGCATAGCACTTGTATAAAAGTAGCGAGGAAGCCATGTATGATACGATTACGCGTAATTTACACGTTTGAACCATATTTCAATTTTACTTACAAGTTTCTCCAAATAAAAGTAGCTTGGTTGCAGGTTGATTGCTCGATTAATAACGCTTGTGCTTTAAGTAAACAGCTACCATTATGGAAAGTTAAAGTAAATCAAGTAGAAACAGGGACGTCATTTCAAGTTTTTCCAGGGGGGGGGGGCAAAGGGTCCAAACACAATGCAATTTCATCGGAAAACATTAAAAACCACGCCCACTTATATGTAAATGCATTGATTTCTCAAAGCCAGGGGGGCAATTGACCCCCCCCGGCCCCCCTAAATTACGGGCCTGAGTAGAAATTAATTTTATTACGAAGAAAAAAAATACTATGTATTGAAACGCATACACCAAGACTAAGCTATGTTAAGCATTTTTTTAAACCTCAGACTGCTAAAACCGTTCTTTTTTGAGATAGCCATTTTAGAAAATTTGATATAAAAGTCAGCTTCAGTAAAGTCTCAAACTTCTTTTTGGAGTGCGTGTTCTCTCTAACTATTGTTACCAACTTTCAAGTTCTTTCAAAAACATTAAGATTTTGTTTACATTGCCTAATAAAGATTTTACATTTATGTTGTTAGGGGAACTAAAGAAATTAGTTCCCAGAAATTGAATTTTTTCTGAAAAATTGTAACCTGTTACTGCAATGATAACAGGTTTCCCAAGCAATCTATGTTTGAAAAAAAATATTAAAAGGGTGCTTTAATTTAAAAGTTTATTTCGTATTGTTTCGAGATAATCTTTATACAAGTAAATATTTAGATTTAATGACATTGTTTAACTTGTTACACAAGTAGTAATAGTTTAGTTTTAGGTTTTTGCCTCCTCCTTAAAACATTTAAATGAGTTTAAATTTGAATCAAGATCACTTTTACTCATGAAGAGTTTTCATTTTACTTCATAAAAATGAAACATTTAGTCAAGTAACAGGTTACAAATTTTCGCACATACTATTTTTCAAATTTGTTTTCCAGTTTAAGTATTAAAAATAAACTTTGCTATTATTTCTTAAAGGAATTGCTATGAAATTTTATGAACAAATATAAAGAAAAATTGACAAAAATTGATGAAAAACGTTTGAAATCTGCAAGGGAACTTTTAATAACCCATATACATCAGTTTTCACGAATAGTTGAACTGCAATTTTGGTTCAGAATCTTAACTAACCACATGATTTGACAGCGTGAGTTTTTACCTGAAATCTACTCTGTCCTGTAAATCCGTTCGTGGGTGCATTAGAGCCGGCAGCCCAATTACCTTGTGATCCCATGTTTGATGGCGAAAACCCGCCAGCTTGAGAAAAGGAGGGATTAAATCCTGCAGATTCTTGTGAAAAGGAAGGCTCTTCCATAAATACTGGTGGTGGAGGCCTTCGCCTGCGAAACATACCAAAGAAAGAATATGCGGGAGTTACTAAGCTCAGCGAGAAGGTTGCAACGGCAAACGTGGACAGGAACGCTGCTCCAACATGGGAAGCTGCCAGAGCCAATATAAAAAACAGCAGTAACTTCATGGTTGTCTGCAAGAGAAACAATTTAATATTTGGAAGTTATTCTACTCTGAAGAAACAGATTTCGTTTCAATAAAATTAATATACTTTGCTATTGAAGAATAAAAACTACCCTACAAAACTTGAGTCAAAATGAGTGAACGGAGAGCTCGCCGGGGGAAAACTGCTCACACCATTTACTTCTCTTCAATACTATAAATTTTTTGGCTGGAAACGTCGTACTTATTATCACATGCTGTTCAAAATACTTCTAAAAATATGCTTCTTTGTGCCAGTTGGTTGCTCAAGGCGTGAGTTCCGAAAGGTTAAACAAAGATTTAAACACATTCTTTTACTCCTTAGCGGATGTTGGTATCAAAATAGAATTTTGGTGGTTCACTTTCAAGAATTTTGGATGCAGCTTCTCTTGTTCTTTGAACAAATAGCCAAAAGTAGACTGATTCAGTTGCATACGCACTAATAAAACTTAATTCAGTTATACCGCTTTTTTATAACAGCAGATTTTGGTCTATCTTGGAAAACAGCTTGCGCAGAATATTAAAGAAACTTGTTACCAAACTGATTGTTAGTCACCACATACTCAAAAAATGGGATAATTCACCATTGAGATTAAAGAAAACCGGAGATTCAATATTTTGTTCTTAAAGTGTAGTGGCTAAAATTTTCACTCTTTCTGAAGTCATTAACAGTTGTTACAAATAAGGAACCCAACATACATTAAAGCGAAAAGAAAAGCAGCTTCCTTTAATACAGTAGCTCAGTGGCGTATGTATATCAGAAATTTTCGGAGAGGGGGCATGACTAAACCTAGCGCGGTTCCAGGTGGGATCATTACCCTTCCCGGAAACAAAATAGCCTAAAACTGCATTTTTGGAACTAAAGCACTGGTTTCCTAGGAGTGAAATCGTCGATCTCTGGCGAGGAGACGGCTTGCCAGTCCGCCTCGCCAGATGGATAATATCCATTATAACAAAAATTAACAGAATATGGAACATGGATTCAAATTTTATTGCCTTTATAGATTTTACGAGAAATAGGTTTGGTAAAACCCTCCCCGAAACTAAAGTCTAGCTACGGCCCTGATAACAATACTGGTACATAAAAGCTTTTAAATGTAGACCAATACATTATCAATAAGAAATTCGAATTAAATTTAAAAAGTTAAATCTGTCTAAGATATTTTTTATTATAATATTATGTAATATTACCTTTTTTTATAAGATAACCGTGCACAAATAGAATTAAACAATCTATTTTTGATATACTATGGGGAACTAAGAAATAGTTCTATTCAACAGAAACTTAGGAGAAATGCTACCCAAAACTAATATTTAGTCCAAGAATTTTCAAAACTAAATATTCTATTTCAAACTTTTTCAAAAAGGTTGATTTATGAATTTTTGGGGGTCATACGGAAAAATAAAGATATTATCCTATTAAACTGAAGGTTTAGTGGTTTTCTATTGATACTAAAAAGCAACTTTTGCGATACAAGGTGTTTCGAAATTCAAAAGTTGTTTTTCACTCCAATCTAATTATGTTAGGAAAAAGATTCGAGATAGTACAAGACTTTTCAATGTGAACTCTTAAGCGTCGTAGTGTATTTTCATAGCAGTGTATTTTCATCAAACAGTTCAAGAACTATTTAGTAGCAATCTAATTTATTTTTTCTTTAAAATTTGATCTTTGAAGGGCCAGGGCTCACTGGATTTCATGAGATAGTTTATAAAAGATGGCTGAAAATAAAAATTTTCAGTTGAAAAATATAAATTTTCATTTTCAGCCACCTTTTATAAACTATCACATAAAACATTGCATGTAATGCATTGTTTTATGCAATCATGCCTATTGATTGGAAATGAAGTGAAAATTCAAAGTTTGGAAAAAAAAGTGACGCCTGGGACATTTTGAAATTTTGTTAAAATATTCAAATTTGCAAGTTGAAAAAAAGTATTCATTGTTTTTGCACTAATTTGTGTTTTTTATGCTTTTAGATGTAGTAAATATACAATAATACAAGCACAAAGTTTTAGACATATAAATCAATTGAAAAAAATCAATTTCATTTGTCCACTGCAGCCTTAAGGAGCTATAGTAATCAAGGTTATTATATAATAGTAAAAAGTATCCGGTTGATTTTATACATGATGTCTAGAAGATAGGATTTTATTTCAAACTTATTTCATAAAATTAAGCATATGTTCCGGAATGTTAATCAAGACTTTTAACAAAGAGTTTTACTTCAGTTGCGCAGTCAAGGGTTAATAGTCCGTCATCCTCCCTGCCTCCATGAATTGAAACTAAAACTATATACATGGTTTCAGTTTCATTAGTTATTGCATCGCTTCAGAGTTAACAGTAAGAATCGGAATTAAGTGTCTTACTGTAGCTCCGAAGCTACGACATATTGCTTATGTATTGTATGAAATTATTCCCCATGGAAAATTTCTCGTTATTCCTCACTTACACTACATATAGCTTCTGTTTATTTTTTACATCAGTCATTTCAAAAGGGTGCACACTTAGATTAACGAGATAGGAGTCATGAATTTAACCTTAAAATGGTTCCAAATTCGAAAAGGTTGTTTCGAAAAGCAAACACACACACGTTACGTTATTTACTCAACACTTTCGTTGCAGAGTTATACTCCCGATTGTCAGCGGAATAGGGTGGCACAGGATAATCGAAAAATTGGCGAAAACGATAATAGTTTATGCAATATTTAGAAAAAAGTTCATAAGACAACACATTTAAGTTATAGCTAAGAATGATAACATTAAATTTAAAAACCTCTTTAAAAGCTAATAACTTTGAATAATGTATTCGTATTTTTCTACTACCAGTAAATCATCACCGTAAAAGAAAACTAGAATAAAACACTCGCTTATAATGGGGAGTTTAGTGTATTACATTTTTATAGTCACGTCTTATTTAAGAATCTTATTTTTTTTTAATTTTAAGTTAAATCTGGAACGCAAATTTTTAAAACACTATCTTAAAGCCATAGAGTAACTTTTTGTACACACTTAATTCAGGCTATAAGCTCTTAATAGGCTCTTCAGCTTTGCCAGTAGGTAAATATATGAAGAGTTGTTTTTTTTTTAATTGCTTTGTATTTTATCTGCAAAACAAAATTCTAGGATCCTCTCCGTTTTCGAAGTTTTAATTTTATTTCTTATGCAAGAGACTGTGTTAAGACTACATAGAAGAGTAAACAAATCTGATTGCGAATCAAGAAGCTACTTTGGAATATAAGTTTAAAAATCTACGCAAAGGATTCTTCGCAACCCTAAAGCACGCGAGCAGTGTTAAATTCAGCAGGGATTGCCGTTAAAGTCTTTTTTTTTAAACTTGAAACACGCAAGAATGCAAAAAGGCTCTTTTGCGACATTTTTTTTAAAATTCCATAGATTCCTTTTTGAGTTACATTGTCATTAAATTCTCTGTAGCATTCAGTATATAAGCAAGATTGCCAGCATATTAAATATTTCACAGAGGAACTTAATGATTGCACGGCAGTTGAAATCACTTTTACTCGTACCTTAAGAATTACGCAAAGCAATTTCTATTAAGAGTAAAAAAAACTCAAATGCATGGTTCGTAAAAAACGATCTCCAAATAAAATAGCAAAATATGTATCAACTCACTTTCAGTAGTATGCTCAACGAAAATTAATCATTTTAAGCTCAAAATTTGTAAAATCATTCACAGTTTTGTCTAGAATGAGAAAGACTCGAAATGTAAAATTATAGACTTACTAAATAAATTCATAATACACTTTAAATTAAAATGTTGCGACCGATAACATATCTATCCATTATTTGAAAAATAAAGCAATAAGTAGCAAAAGCAGGTGACAAATGACGCAAAACTCATTTCCCTACTACTCTCATAGCTTCATGTAATCACCAAATCAAATTAATAGAATAATCGAAATCATACTTACTTTTCAGTCTCGCTAAATAAAACCCCAAACACCACACAACGAATATGCGATAACAAAGAAACTTCAATGGCAAGTTCAACCTTAAATTTTTGTCGGATGATAGGATTCAAGAGTTGAGTTGTGATGCTTATCATGTAAATCAGAAGCAAGGGGAAAATACAGAACTCTTCTTCGCGGGGTAAGCGAGCTAAAGTTGCAACTTTATTGCAAAATTAAATTGGAAAGTTTCATTTTCGTCAATAACTAAAAAATTTCATTGGAGATAATTCGCATCTTGAAAATTTAATAACTGAGACAGTTCTCATAGGTCACATCTTAAATCTGAATATTTTAACACAAATAACTTAATTTTCTTGATCTTAGGGTTGCTCAAATAAAAATATACCAAGGAAAGGATGCTGTGGGGCTAAATGAAGACTTTGATAAAGGTATTCATCATAGGATTAAGCACAAAGATCCCACTGATTAAACTGGCCGAAGGATTCCCTTTTCCCAGAATTTCAGTGGCCATGACGAGACCCAGTCCTTCACAGTGTCTTTGGGTTTGTCGTCCAAAATAAAGCGCTTATATTTCAGATGCTTTTTCGAAGAACAAAACACACAGAACTTGCAGGGTGACATGTCTGGGTTGTAGGACGGCTGGTCAAGCTGCTCCCACTAGAACATGGCCGGTGCCGCGTGGGTAACCTTGGAGACGTGTAGAAAGCGGAGCATTTTTTTTCACTGAATTTTTTGACAAAGTGATCTTTGCACACGGCAGTCATCCCGGGGACGTGGTAGCCCGATCGGTAAGGCGTCAGACTCGTGACCGGAGGGACTCGGGTTCGATCCCAGCCCATCGAAGATCCACCGTCTTGATTAATGGTGACTGGGGGAGGGAGGGTTAAAAATGTCGTGATCACAAAGTCCTCCAAGTGAAACGATACCTCTGTGGGTGCTGGGCCAAGGGTTTGCTCTGCTCTTGGTCTGGTTCGAAAAAAAAAAAAAAAAGAGCATAGTGCTCTTCAGGGCCCTATCCCGGTTAAACCACGAGTTGTGGTAGGTACGGGGGACCCTGGAGAGTGTGAAAGGAAGATAAAGGTAGCCGTCCGGCGATGAATATCGGCAAGTTTAACACCTTCCGCTGTCAGAAAGCGGATAATCATCGTCTCTCCTCTACGTCAATTTTTTCAATCTGAATGCCATCCTGTCCTCACATGCATTTACGCATCAACTGGACGGTGTTCGTTGTGAGAGCCTCTGATCTCTCCTGAGCATGCAAAAGTCTACGCATGCTCCGATCCACACAGGATACTCTCATCGCATCTCTAGATTTCTCACTATGTTCTCCCATAGCGGCATAAGAAATCTGTAAACTGTTACATTTTATGATGTTTGGTACCTTTTCCTTTGAACATAGGGACGACATTTCAAGTTTTTCCATGGGAGGGGGGGGGCAAAGGGTGCAAACACAATGCAATTTCATCGGAAAACAGCAAAAACCACGCCCCTTTATACGTAAATACATTGATTTCTCAAAGCCAGGGGGGGGGGGATTGACTCCCCTGCCCCCCTAAATGACGGGCCTGTTTGAACATCTCTTATATTAGTAATAAAATAAACAATGATAGATCTGCTCGGAAAACAATGAGTAGAAACTTACTGGTTGCTGATAGATTATAAAGGGGTTGATTTCAGGAAAACTTCTCAAAAAATTCCAGAACTTAAATATTTTCACAAATTCAAAATTTTGATTTTGTAGCATCCAATCAATTGTGCTTAACTAAGGGTGTAGATAAGAATAAAATAGCATAAGTGATCATTACAGGCAAAAACTAGAGATTTTTCTGTGTCTGATACGAGGAAAGGAACTGGTATAAAAGGAAATAATTTTCAATCGCCCTTCCCTTGTAACATTTCTGGATCCGCTCTTGCTCGGGTCCCACAATAAAGTACATCAGAGAATCTCAAAGTGTTGTCCGTGGACCCCCCCCCCCCAGGGGTATCCTGCTGAAACAGTATAAACTGAAGACGAATATTTCTCGAACTCGCGATTTGAACAGATATTTGACACCTAATTGAGTTCCGAATAGATTTTTTGTTTCTATAGCTCAAAATAATAATGTTAAGTTTTTAAAACTGCACAGCAGCGTACCCACGGAGCTTTTTTCGGCATTTAATTTTGGAAAGTACTTAATCAGTAATAATTGAAAATTACTCCTCTGAAAATACAGCTGTTACAAAAATCTTCCAACAAACTTATCCACCACTAGGGTAACATTTTTCCATTTTTAAAAAATAATATTTTTTGCAGTTTTCATTGTTCGATGTGTTATTTTATTAATTTAAGCGTAAGCAAGCATTAGATTGCTGTGTGTCTTTTATCATTTGCAAATTTAAACTCATTTTTAGATACATATGTAGAGAGAAAGGAAGCATTAAGAAGTAGAAAATAGAATTATTTCATTCTTCCCTGGAATTTTATAAACCAGCTTGCTATATTTAATGTAAAAACTCTGTATAATGAAGCTTCTCAAAAACTAAATTTAGCAAAAGAAAAAAAAATCTATATAAAACTAGGACGGGAAAACTTGAAATTTCTATGATTTTGCCTCTTAGTCAAGTATTAGGATTTCTCTTAAATTTCTAGCCACTTGCGGGAAAATATCCTGGGCGAGCCACTGAAACTAGATACTGTAAAGAACATACAAAACAATGAATTAATAAAGTATAAGGGAGAAAAAATAAAGCGTAAGAACATATTAGAAGAAAAAAAAGTTATCAAATCAAACTTTTTTTTTTTTGGCGCACGTGGAGGCAGGGCCGAATTTAGCTCCATGCCGCCCCTAGGTAGATTTGTAATCTACCACCCCTCTCTTCTCTAAATTAGAAGTGGAACTTTTTGATTCGAAAAACGCAATTGAAGCCTGTAAAACAGTAGTATTCTCAAAATTAAAATTGTCTCTCTTAGGAAGAAATGATGACTTAAATAATGTTTACATTATGTATAGTATACATAGATACATATATCAATTAATAAATTAGTGTTATTAGTTTCAACTAGCCCTAAATATTTTTATAAAATGTGTTCTCTTTTATTGTCAGAAGTCTTAAAACGGTTAATTATAATGATAACGCAGATGGATTATTATAAAATGTCAAAAACATGAGTTATAACTAAAAAGTCAAAATATAACGATATAAAATGGGGAAAGGAAATAAGCAATAACCGAGACTTGTTTCGAACGCTAAGCAGGGGTCATAGTACTTCAAAAATGACCAAACGACCAAAAAAAAAATTATTGCTTATTGCAAAAGTAAAAATTATTTAAAACACTCGGAAAAAATAGCATTGCTCTTGCTCAATTATTTAAAAAGTTATGAGTGACTTAAGAGCATGCACGCTATGTGTTCTATTGGAAAAGCAAAACTTTAAAGTGCTTTTTCTCGATGATTAGTTTTTAGTGTTTCTATGTTACTGGAAATGCTAAGGAATTTTTTCTATTAAAGATACAACTTTAAAGCAATATTTTTTGCACTCAGAATAATGTATTTAACAATTTGTGCATTAAACAATCATTTTATAAATTTCTAAAATTTTTAAAGCTTGTTAAACCTTTAAAAACAAAATTTTCTGATAACTTTTTACATAATAGGTCACAAAATATTTTCAAATCAATATGTAAGAAAATGAATGCACAAACTTTTAGAGGTAATTCTTGTTATCATTTATCAAAAAGAAATTTTAAATTAAGTGCAAAAACAAAAAGCCTAAGGGTTTTTAAAAAATTTAAATTTTCTTAAATTTTTAAAATTTTCCGAAAGAGTGAGCAAAATTTTTAATGTTTGAAAATAAATTGTTGATTGTTAAACATGTACAGAAACAAAGGTTTCAAAGAATTGCGTTTTTCACGTAAATTAAAGAAAATTGTTAAAGAAAAGGTATCTGTAACCCCTTAAGCACCTTTATTGTAAGATTGAACTGCCTTCTTTGAGTTCTTGCAATGTACGCCATTTTTTGCGAAAAAAGATATCGTGGGCTTACAAGTGAAACACACTGAGTCAAACTTATTAATTTTCAGATTTTTAGTTTATCTTACACACAAAAATGAGCTGTTTCTACTGGTGAAACCCACTAAGTCATCTTTATTATGCAATGCTATACTACTGAAACACACTAAGTCGTATAATTAATGATAATTATTAATGCCCTACCATTATCATTCTGGGGATAATAATATAAAATAAGCATGCCAGAGTCAAGAATGGTTCGTAATAACCAAAAAATACCATTAGTATAATTTAATTTGATTTGATTTAATTATGTCAATTCCAAAGAAGTTAAAATAAAAATTTTTTGATCAGCGTTTTCTCAAAATCATGTTTTTTGACTCAGTCTGTTTCACTTGTAACCCCACGATATGTTGATAAAAAACGATTGTATTTATATATTTTCTTTTGTGTTATTTTGATGAAAATCTTGTTTCGCATTTGAATATTTAGCTTTGTTATTCAACACCTAAAAAAACTAAACTCAGTGGAGCTCGTCCATAGGAGGCCAAGTCCTACTGTGCTCATCTCAGTTTACGTGACCAAAGACTGTGTATTGCACGACACATGTCCTGGTTGGAGGTCAGCCAAACGAGAAACCAGAGGGTTTAGTTCCCAATTACGTCTGCTACTAATACTGCTGAATCTTCGCTGAGCACTGAACTTCAATGTTTTGCGCATTGGTCATTTTATCATAGCCGTCATCATGGTTTACAAAAGCATCTTTATACAGCATATTTTTTTTCCCATTTATTTACAAATCTATGCTTAGAATAATTATCCACTATGTCATACGTTCATTCCTGTGAGCCTCTTTTCACTCCTCACTTTTAAATGGCATTTTATTTGAAAATTGTTTTGAATTACATTCCAAAATGTCCTAAATTTTCCGCTGTTGAAAATTGCCCATTCTGTAAGCATGTATCACGTTTTAAGAACTTTTGGAAGACTTTTCTTCTTTATTTTTGATTTAGCTTGTTTCCTTAGGTTAGAACCATTCAGATTTTTTTGTTCGTTACCGATATTTGTTTGCCTCGAGGCCTCAAGATACTAGAAGAAAACGATTTCTAAATACAATGACAATGTGTAGAGAAAATATGCGGGGATCAATCGCTCAAGAAACCACCATTGAATAATCTTTAGTATATATGAAGTCAAATATCTTGGACAGACTCCAATCTTGCTGTGATTTCTCTCCAAACGCAATTACGCCTGTTTTTCTACAACACAGGTCTGCTTCTCATCTTCACAATTACTTCACAATACCGTAAAATGGGGTGTATAGGAACAGCGGGGTCAATCGGAACAAAACTTCCCGACCGTACAAAGAAATTCTTCATAAATATACTATTGAGTATTTTTCGCCATGAATTTTTTTTTAGAAAGGTAAGATCATAGGAAGTAGGAAAAGATTACTTTTGTCAATCTGGCAACGCTACTGGCTTCTAAAGAGGGCTGCACGTTGAATGTTAGAAAACATCACATTTTCATAGACTGCAAAACTTCATATGCAAGAACAAACCTTCTTATATTTAAAAACTATGAGTGGTATGTTTCAATTATACATGTATCTGAACAACAGAATACCACATTAGAATTTACATTTTTTATAAATTGTGTCATAAAAGTGAAGAATTCTGAAAAATGCCATAGGAAAAAAATTTGCGGGGTGAATCGGAACACTTAGTTCTGTTGTTCCAATTCAAACTTATTTGAAGGAAACTGTTTGAAAACTCAAGATTCTAACCCTAATTCTTCTAATCAAGACAAGGACAAGGATTTATTACTGTTTATCCCTTCTCGTGAGCAACTAGATCTTAGAATGACAAAAGTTGCAGATTTCAAAAGATTTTTTCTCCAGGAGACTTCTTTTTACTTAAAATAAAAGGGGGAAAGTCACATAGACTTTATGTAGTAAACGTCCAGCACACAGACAGTGATGAATAAGCGAAAAAATCTTTCAGGACAATCCCCGAAACCCAGAAATTTCAAAAAACTAAAGAAAAGGTAGAGTTCATCCCAGGAGATGTTATGAAAAAACTTAAGCCAAGTCACAATTGCTAGTTTTAAGGACAAGTACATATTTGTGGACGACATGAGTGACTTCCATTCATGTTAAATCTTTGTATTTCAACTCAAAAGTATTTCTTAAAATTACTTTTCATTTTTCATAAGTTCAAAATTATTTTGAATTTTCACAAATTATAAACGTTTACTGGTACTGAAATTATACATTTATTTGACAGTAATTATCTGTTCTTATTCTCCCCCATCAATATTACTCATGTTTGTGAGACCTATTACAGATTAAATTGAAAATAATAAAAAATTTAACAAGTGTTCCGATTGACCCCTATCAGCGGGGCGATTCGGAACACCCATAATTTGCTATATATTTTAATAGTAATTGTTCAAAATCTTTTTGTCTTTGCTTGGAATATCAAAAGTAAAGCAAGACCGAAGTTTTTATCCAAAAAATAAAATTAAAAAAAAAATCTTTTAGCTGCTTTTTTTACAATCAAAGCTGAAAAGTGTTCCGATTAACCCCATTTTACGGTACTATAGATTGATACGTTTCAAAAATAGTTCATTTTCATAGCACGTGGGAAAATTAACATTATTAAATAACAAGAGAAGGATGTCGCTATCGAAAATCAAAGAAAACTAATATTTTTGTTTTTATTTTTAGAATTAAAAAAAAATACGGTTCATGGTAAATTTGCCGCCCTTGTCAGCTGCCTAGTCTGCCTATTGAGAAATTAGGCCCTGCGTGGAGACCTGGACAGGCAGCTTCTGAACAACATAATATGTTTTATTTTGGGTTTTTTTTGTTTTTTTCAAGTAAATTGCATTGTAGCTAGGAAAAAATATAACGTATTTTCCATACTGTTTACTGGTGAAATATACTTAATTTATTCTTTCAAAATTTAAGCAAAATGTTGGGGGTGCGGGGCACCCCCTGGCACCCCCGTAAGTCCGCCTATGGTGATTACTTTATGCATTTTTATTTTTACTTACTGTAAAGGCCTTTTTATTCGCGAGGCCTTAATTTTCGCGATTTTCACGAGCCCTTCGTAATCGCGAAAATTTAGGCCTCGCGAATTTTTTTTTACTTTAAACTTTTTCAACTTTCGGTTCTGTACATGCAAAATTCGCGAAATTTTCGGCCCGCGAAATCACCGATATATTCATTTTCGCGAAAATTACGGCCCGCGAAATTAAAGGCCTTTACAGTATTTAATTCTAAATAAACACGTATATTATACAGGGCGAACCAAATCGAGAAGATCTTGCAATCATTAGGGCCCTGAATGATGGCGCTTACTATCCCTCTACCCAGTCCTCTTTCTCCCCCCCCCCTTTTTTTCTCTAATTCGTCTGAAAATAAGAAAATATTTAAAATATTACTTCACCGCCCATCAAAATTATTCCGCAGCATCTCAAAAATTTCGTTTTCTACACTTCAATTTCTCAAATAGATGTGGTCAAAAATTTACTTTTTTTATTGAACCGACATTGAACTGACTAAAAAAATAACGGGAATATTTGAAATATTCTACTGTGAGTGCTTCATAAATGCTTTTTAATATGATTCCGTCTCCATCAATTTCTGGTATTTTACCACATGTTGGGGAGAGCGAGGCTATAAGTTCCGTTTTTTAACCAAACTTAAAATTTGTTTTGAAAACGTGATTCAAGAATTAATATTCCGAGGTTTATACCTAGTATTATCTGTCCCTTTGATGTACAGACTGTTTCGTAATGTTTTTTATTGCTTAATTTTAAAGTAAGTAAAGCCGAAAAGGAACAACTAGCCTCGACTTGGGGTAAGTTGTTTCGTGGGTGGGGCAAATTGTTCCGAGATTGACTAGACAAGGAATAACAATGCTGATTTCAAATTTAACGATGTTGCGAGATGAACAATTCATTAAAAACATAATTTGTGAAGGGAAAAAAAGGTTGATATAAGAAGAAATTTACTTAAGGACTGCTACAATACCGTCCAAATAATCAGTTGTTTTTTTCTTACTTACTACAACTTTTTTTTTCTCTTTGTTTTTGCTTCCTAACATTAATAATTTGTGCATAGAGATTCCATGGCTAGTCTTAAAGCACAAATACATATAATAATTAACCGCTAATACATAGTAAATTATAATACATTATTTAAGTGCAATTAATTAAGTGTAATTACAAATAATAACTAAAATAATTGGATCATTCCTCATTTATAACAGGGACTCACCTAGAATTTCAAATACGATTCTCAGAAATATAATTTTTATATCAAAGTATGAAATATATTTCAATATCTTTTATAGTTTGCTCTTCGAAAATTCCACATTTAATATCTATCTATCGGAGATATCGGCTGAAAATATTTGGATTTATTTTTATTGAAAGTGTATCTTCTCACTTTTGGTCTTTCACAATAACATTTATTTATACATATAACATTCATGTATGTGTATTTATTGCATCACTGGTACAGATTAATAGGGGCAAGACATCCCTTCGGGTTAATTGGTAATTTTTTCTGGGGCAAGTTGTTCCGCGAAACAACTTGCCCCCGAAAAAGGAACAACTAGCCCCAAAAGTACATATCTTTAAAAAATCAAATTATAGGTTACGTAACGAAACGTAAGTATAGCGTAGAATATTAGGGTGTACAATCTATCTTCACATAAAAACACCAACTAACTATTAAATTTCGAGCGAAAGACCAAAAACATAATACAAGGTGCGGCAAAAAAAACCCGGACAAAGATTCATTGTGATAATTTAATTAAATAAAAGAAATTTAGCAAAACAACAATTAATAATGTTAACATAGACTTCTTCTTCTTACAATAATATACTCAGCCGGTTTCAAAGTGGCCAAACATAACTTGAAATTTTGAGCGATGGGCCGCAGCTCTTCCAGTGACAATCGGTCTCATTCTCAAAGAAGTGACTGCTTCAGCGACTCCAAGCTTATGTGGGGCTTAGCCATCACCGTACTAGAGAGAAGGCCGGAGCTGAGAGAGTATGAGTCATCATTAGTCGTCCCTCGTCCATTCCTTATCGTCAAGTTTGCTCTGTACAAGATTTGCGCTGCTATATTTTATCCCGTCGGAATTAATTTTCTGCTCTTTTTTAATCGAAAATAACTATTTTCCAATGCACATACAATATTTGTATTCATGAAAATACTACAGGCATTATTTAATCGTAATTTCACTTGCTTTTACTATGTCTTTGAAATTTCAAAAAAAAGTGCTATTTTTTTAACCTTTGCACTTTTTAACGTATGAAATCTTTTTTTTTTTAAGTTGGTTTCAGTTATTCGTTTTATATTATTTGAAACCACCTGAAGCAAAACTTATTTGAAACAAAATATACATGGCAGAAACATTGACACCTTTGAAACTGAAATAAGTTTATTTCAATGATAAATTATAAAATTCTATCAATATTCACGTAAACTACAGAGTACAGAATAGACATCTTTGCATGTAAAACTTCGAAATGTCTTGCCCAAATGTTAAATGAAATTAAAAATTGTAGCATCATTTATGTTGATATTCTGATTATCACATTGCATTGTTACTTTGTAAATGCCTAATATTTTAAATAAATACATCAATAAATATATAATATAATCAGCTATAAATGTTTTGATCAATTTCATTTCTGTTTCAGCAAAATCAAAATTCAAGAGAAATTCAGATTATGCGTTAAATTAAAATTAGTTTTTCATAAAAATAGTATTTCCATAAAAACAAGAACTTTAAATGCATTACGTATTGTCAAATGAAAGAAACAAATACAAAGAAAGCACAGAAGTTATGTGAACACCATTAATTTCAGGTTGTAAAAATAGATTTAAAATAAAACCCAGATTTTATTATTATTATTATTATTTTAAAAAGACTTTAGAAACTTCAGTGATCCAGTTAAATTTTAAGAATAAAAAATCATTTTTGCAATGTTTTAAGCTTTCTTTTTTTAGTTGGTTGTTTAACATATAAAGGATCATTCATTTTTTCACAGTAATTTTTCAATGAGGAATTTGTTGAACTTCAAATTATTGTTTTTAAGATGTATTCAGAGTAATGTTCTGTGTTGCTTCACTTCAGTCAGTACCTAAAAAATTTTCTTTCATAAAACGTATCCTTAAGGTAATTTCTGTAACTATTTCACGTTGCTTAGCAGATTTTAGGAACATTTCTTCCAGGGGACAAGAAATTAATTTTTATACGATTATATAATTTTGTAAAATGGCATGTATTACATCAGAAGGACAATTCAAGCCGATTCTATCCAAATTCTTAATGAGATTTTCTGCTTCAATGTTTAAACTTTCTTCTGTCAAAAGGGAATTCTTACATAACTCGCACTTTGTTTTTGTTTTTTAAATAAATGTGACAGCAATATCTTGCTAAATGAATCAGTACAGGTGTTATATCTTTAGTGTTTATAATATCATCATTTCTGTACCTCAGAACTAGACTAACGTAAGTCCATTTTCGTCATTTTTCGGTAGAGGGGAAAAACGATTGTCGAATACATCGTTTTTCCCTTCTACTGAAAAATGACGAAAATGAACTTACGTTAGTCTGGTTCTGAGGTACAGATTTGAGATAGAAATTTTGGGTGAAAAATAGTCTAAATCTAAATTAATATGATTATAAGAACTGTCAGGGTCGATGCTTAAATCATTGATCCTAATTTTTCCATGTAATCTTGCAGTTATTGAGAGATCCGACATACAATGGATGTGTAACTTTGATTCTGATTCAAATATTTGCCTGATTGATATATGGTAAGGGAGACCGGGGCAGGTTTATGCATGGGGCACGTTTACGCAGCGCACTTTTTTTAGAAACGTGTTGTAGTTTGCTTAACATGGGTGACGACAGATTTATCCGGGCACCTATCGGATATTCTCACAAGAATTTTAGCGTCAGTCGAGCTTCTGCCTAGAGCGCAGCGAGGATTATCTGTTTTCTGCCAAGGTGAGTAAATTTTGTGTTCAGCTTACTAAACCTTATTGTGAACTAATAATACTTTGTTAAAGATAAACAAATATATGAACGAACGCAGAATTTAATGCTGTTTTTAACCGACGAAAAAACGGAGGAGGTTCTCTAGTCGACCGGTATATTTTTTTATGTATGACCACGTATAACTTTTTACTGAATAGGCCGATTTTGATAATTTTTTTTTTGTTGGAAAGGGTACACCTCCCTGGTGGTCCCATGGTCCCACGATGCGGGGTTTGAGAACGGAATTTCAAAGAAATTGAGGGAAATCTTTAGAATTCCGTTCATGCGCACCCTCTTTGCGCATGAATTGAATTTCAAATTTCACGCGCACACTCTTGCGATTTGATGTTTATTAGGTCACAGTAGCTCGCCGATGGAGTGGCCTAGCGGTAAGACGCTGGGCTCTCATTCGCAAAAGAGCTTGAGTTCAATCCTCGACGGAGTCGGTGGATTTTCAAGCAGCAGAAAAAAAAATGCAATGCCTACGTCAAACGATTTTGCGGCATGCAAACCGCAGTTTTACTGATAGAATATATTTAGTCCTGAGTACCCCAATTTTTTAAAAAATATATTTCCAGGCTCCTATCACCTAAACTTTTAAATTTTAAAGTTAGTGATGCACTAATGAATCGGCGGTAAATGGTTACTTTGCGGATCAACCTGTAGGCCAGTTTTAGCCGCATAATCGGGTGAAAAACTAGTAATTTAAAAATGTTTTAATTAAGTCAGCATAGAAATAAATCCTAAAAAGAAAAAAAAGTTTTTAGTGGCAATCTCTTAAAATTTCAGACGCTTTAATAAAGTGAGATGAAACGTCACGATGGCAACATGACACTATTCCGGGTATACATTTACACTGAAAAGAATGAAATAAAAATAAAATTTTATAAAAAAAAGTAAAATCGACTTCAAAAACGCAGCTGAAAATTGCTCTGAAAAGTAAAAAATAAATTTATTCTTTGAACACCATCGATACTACTTTTAAACATGAGTTTTGAAGTCGGTGTCGAAACAGTTAATAAAATCATTCGTACCCATTTTTCGGTTACGTGTTTCATAATAAAAACAACAAAAATGTTTCATTCTCAATTTCAAGTGTTTTTTGAAGGGAAAAATCAATCAAATGGTACTATCAATGGGTACGAATGATTTTATTAACTGTTTCGACACCGACTTCAAAACTCATGTTTAAAAGTAGTATCGATGGTGTTCAAAGAATAAATTTATTTTTTACTTTTCAGAGCAATTTTCAGCTGCGTTTTTGAAGTCGGTTTTACTTTTTTTTTATAAAATTTTATTTTTTTAAAATGTAATTGTTTTGAAGAAAATGTTATTGTATTTGATTGTACATTTAAAATAAGCTAAAAAGTAACGACGGGGCACGTTTACGCAGTAAGAACGCGCGTAAACGTGCCCCGAGGCGGGGCCGCCGCAAAGTCAACAGTTTCCCTCTTTCTACGGGGCCTGCTTCAAGATTCGATTGCGCAATCCAAGTGATCCCAAAATCTTAGCACTTCACATTCTCTAGTCTCTTAAATTACCACTTGATGCTAGTTACCAAAGTCTTAAAAACTTAAATGTCTGACGTTGATCTTGACATTTTCATTATTCCATAACAAATATTAGTTCTGCATAATAAAAGAAATAATCAGAAAATAAAAAATAATGTAATGGTATTATCGATTGTCATCCATTCAAAGGTTCAGCATAAGCTCTTTTGCATGTTTTACATTGCAATTGCTCTTTCAAACTGTAAATGAATGCAATAAAAATGTAGTAGATTCAACTAGATCAGTAGGTTCATTTAATATTAAGAAAATACATTATTCATTACATTTTTGAAATTTATTGAACATAATAAACTGGGAAAAGAATCTTTCTTTAGCTGATAAGTTTTAATTTGGTGTTTGATATGACCAACTTAGAAGTATTTAAGAGCCATTATTTTGAAATTCAGACAAGTGGTTTTCGACCCTGGATTTAAAGAGCGGCTACTGGCAGGTGGAGATACACCCCGACGACCGAGAGAAGACGGCGTTTACAACCGCACAAGGCTTGTGGCAGTTTAAAAGGATGCCGTTCGGCCTCTGCAATGCACCAGCCACGTTCGAGCGTCTTATGGAATCAGTGCTACGAGGACTCTCTTATGAATCCTGTCTTGTCTACTTGGACGACATCATCATCATAGGACGCAGTTTTGAGGAACATTTGGCTAATCTTAGGAAGGTGCTGCAAAAGCTTAAGGAAGCCAACCTGAAGTTAAGCTCGTCCAAATGTAACTTGTTCCGCCGTGAGGTGAACTACCTTGGTCACATTATCTCTTCTGAGGGTGTACGCGGACATATCCAGATAAGGTATCTGCAGTCAAGAATTGGAGCCGCCCCGAAAATGTCCATCAGCTGCGAAGTTTCCTGGGGCTCTGCACGTACTACAGGAAGTTTGTGAAGGGTTTTTCCAATATTGCACGATCTTTGCATAAGCTGACGGAGAGCAAACAAAAATTTGAATGATCCAAAGAATGCGAGGATGCATTTCTACAGCTGAAGGAGGCTTTAACATCAACGCCTATTCTCTCTTATCCTCAGCCTGAAAAATCCTTCATACTTGACACTGATGCGAGCCACGAGAGCGTTGGAGCTGTTTTATCTCAAGAAATAGACGGTAACGAGCATGTCATCGCCTACTGGAGCAAATGCTTATCCAAGTCGGAGCGAAATTATTGTGTCACGAGAAAGGAATTGCTCGCCATAGTTAAAGCTGTAGAACATTTCCATCATTACCTCTACTGCCGTAAATTCCTGCTCCGGACCGATCATGCCTCTTTAACTTGGCTTTTGAATTTCAAGAATCCAGAGGGCCAGGTAGCCAGGTGGATACAGCGGCTCCAGGAATATGACATCGAGATTAAGCACCGAAAAGGTTTGTCACATGGTAATGCCGACGCATTATTAAGAAGACCTTGTTTCGAGAACTGCCATTATTGCTCCCGAATAGAGAAACAGTACGGGACGACAATCCCTACTGCCCGTCAAGTTACTGCGAGTGCTTTATAAATGCTTTTTAATATGATCCCGTATCCATCAATATCTGATATTTTTACCACATGTTGGGGAGAGCGGGGCTAATTTCGTTTTTTAACCAAACTTAAAATTTGTTTTGAAAACTTGGTTCTAGAATTAATATTTCGAGGACTTAGTATTATATGTCCCTTTGATATACAGGCTGCTTGTTGAATTGTACAGTGTTCAAAACAATTAGGGGAGCAAGCAAAAAAGTGAAGAAAACCGTGCAAGACAGCCAAGGATTGGAGTACAATGGATAGTACATGCATATCAATGCGTAATACAGAATAAAAGACCTAAACACTTTGGAAGTAATCTTTAATTCGTTGAAAATGTGGAAAAAAATGAAAAGGTGATTTAGGGCAACAATTTGGTTACATGTAAAAGATTTTTAAAAAGTACTGTTTAGATATGATGCATGAGTTTTAATAAGGCATGTGGTCTCCTTGAATAGCTAAGACTGTTGCACATCTGTTTGGCATCGATACGATAAGGTTATCGATCTGACTTTGGGGCAGGGAGTAAAAGGAAGGAGATGGATCTCCATGATACCGGTTTGGCAACAAAATTTCACTTCCGCCAGGGAGCGCTGCTGCAACCTTAATTTGTTTACATCCCGTAGTCTAGCGTTTTAAAGGGCATTTAAATAAGGGAATTTCCTAAATATTAGGAAATTTAAAGCTGTTTTTGCTATGAAAGCTGTTTAGAGAAGCATAGAACACTTAACTTCATCTTACGTTTATAATATATTTTGCATTCGAAGCGTTAATTTTTGCTTTTGAAGCAATTCTTTTAAAACCTAATTTGATCTGCTGTCACTTAGGTGAAGAGCTTAATGATTTATAAATTTCTCCATTGCATAGGTGCCCATGGGGGGGGGGGGAGCTATTATGGCGCAAGTTGCGCCATTTAAAAAAAAAAAAAAAATTGTGGGGGGGGGGAGGGAAAAACTAATTTATTCATTTTTTGAATTATTTATTCATTATTTTTTTTAATTTAAATTATTTACTGTTTTTTTTTTTAATATTCCTTAATTTATTTTTTTAATTTAAATTATTTCCTTGTTATTATTTTTTATTTGTTTTTTTTTTTTGTGTGTGTGCTTGGAATGTCTGGAAGAGAAAAAAAGCGATTCTATTCTGCGCAAAATTAATACTTTTAAAAAATTAGTAATTTTGTAAAAAATAATAGTTATAATTTAAAAAACAAACAAATAATGTTTCAAAAAATAAATAAATATTATTTAAAGAAATAAATAAGTAATATTTTAAAAAAAATAAAAAAAAATACATTAATAAAAAAAGAGGCAAAAATAAAAAGCACAAAAGGGAGATGAAATATGAGAAAGTAAATAACTTTAAAATCATAATGTTTAACATTTCTCTTTCGTGGGGATAATTGTGCCCTATATCTGACCTCTCAATTACCACGCATCCCCTACCCGAAAAGCGCCGGCTACCTTCCGTCGGTCTCCCCGCTGACCCCGCCGAAAGCCCGGGGTCCTCGGCGAAATTCTCCTTCCCCTTCTCCGTCAGCACAAGCGACAGAGTCGAGAGATCATAAGTCAATCGGCTTCAGCGCCATCTCTCGGCAGTGGAAAAATCGGGACACATTTTCACCCGCGTTGCCAAAGGAGATGAGGCTCCTTCCTTTTAGCCTCCTTGCTTTGGGGAATACTGCTCCACTCCTCAAGAAGTGCTATCTCCAAGTCTCGGACAGTAACAGGCGACCCTGGACGCACGGCAATGCATCGTCCGAGCATGTCCCAAACATGATTGATTGGATTCAAGTCAGTAGAGCACGCTGGGCATTCCGTAAGCTGTATTTTTTCAGCTTCAAGCATGTTCTCCACCAGACGAGCTCTCTTCGGTTGAGCATTATCGTCTTGCAAAACAAAGAAATCTCCAATGGCTCCAGCGTATGGGATGCATGAGGTCTCATTATCTCGTCTGCACACCTTCGGCCAGTCAAAGTTCCATTCCAAATGATATGCAGGTCCGTACGTCCGCCTATGCTGATTCTACCCCATACCATCCAACCAGCTCGTCTGTATTGTGACCTTTCACATACGAATGCGGGGATATTTTGAGTGCCCCTGTCCCTCCATACCGGAACACGTTCCGGTGTCACTCTCCAGACTGAATTGAGACTCGTCTGTAAACAGCACTTGACTCCAATCATGTTGCTTTGAATCTCGATGTTCAGCAGCCCATCTTCTTCGGGCCACACGGTGGCGTGGGGTCAACGAGATGCAGACCATTGGCCTACGTGCATAGAGCCCTCCTTCATGAAGCTGATTACGTACTGTTTGGCTGGACACCCTTCGTCCTATTGCCAAGAGCAACTGTCTTTGCAGATGCGTAGAATTCTCTATTCTGTTTCGATGGGCTGTTAACCGTATATACCGGTCATCAGTTGCTGTAGTGGCGCGTGGCCGACCTTGCCCTGATCGACCTCTAACATTTTCTGTTTCTTGGAGTCGATTCCACAGCCTTGCAACACTTCTGACGACTCCAAAATCATCCGCGACACTACGTTGTGCTTGCTCGGATTCCAGACTGCCTAAAATACGCCATGCCATGGATTCCGGTAAATCATGTTGCTGAGACATTCTCAAGTAACCTTGTCTCCAAAACAAATATGTAAAAAAACTACTGCGTAATCGAATTTCACAGTTTCAGCAATAAAACGGACGTTTCTCCAACATCCCGATTTCTGCACTTATCTCCTTTTCTGGTTTTTGGCGTCATTAACTTCAATTTTCCCATAAAGTTTTCTTCTTCCGTTTCGTGGTAGGCTTTAAATTATGGACGATTCATTTTATGTTACTTATTGATATACATCTTTGCGTAATTTTGTTAAAACCATGTGCTCCCCTAATTGTTTTGAGCAGTGTATTTCGTAAGATTTTTTAATACTTAATTTTAAAGCAAGTAAAGCCGAAAAGGAACAACTAGCCTCGACTTGGGGCAAGTTGTTTCATGGGTGGGGAGCGAATTTGGAAATGAAGTTTGAGCTAAATATTTCAGATATTAATTCGTAATAAAACTGCGATTTTGATATCGAACTGTTTTGCCTATCTTCGGCGCAAAATGAGTAAAATAACAAGTTTTGGAGCATTTTGACGCAGATGGTATTCAATGGCACAAATCCGCGCAGCTTTAAATGAACGCAGATGAAAGTGTTGTAGTCCAATTTTGAAAAAATAATAAAAAAAAAAACAGAGAAGGGGATACAAAAATTGAATAAAAAACGGGAAAAATAAATGCTTAAAAGTACAATTGGGAGAATGGAACAAAAAACGGGAGCGCGAAATGGCACGCATCCGCGCAGCTTTGGGATCATTGCGTACAGATAAGCGCTGCTAACTGCTCTATCTATTGGGACTGTGAATAACAATATTTTACAGATGAAAATGTTGTTCAATTTTGAAAAAAAAAAAAAAAAAAAAAAAGAGAAGAATATACAAAAATTGAATGAAAAACGGGAGAAATATAAATGCTCAAAAGTACAATTGGGAGATTGGAACAAAAAACGGGAGAAAGAGAGGATGGCAGATCTGACCCTAGAGTCTATTTAGGGACTCTAATCTGCCCTTGATATCGAAGAGTGTCTAAAGTTTCAATGGACAATATTTACATGACGTCACTGAGGGTCTTGACCACCCGCTGAGTGTAAGACGAAAATTCGGTTCCAGATAGTCGAAATATGCGTCCTCAGAACAAAATTTTCGTGGGAGAACACGCAAACACATCCAGTTATGAGCGAATATTAAACAACTTAATCAATTAACTTATCCATACCGTAATCATCGTAACATTTTATTTGAAACTAGCTGCGTGGCCTGGTTTGCACGGCCTAACTTGAAAATAAAAATTATGTCAAGTGACACGTGTCTTAAAAAGTTCCGATTGCTTTCTATACTTGAACTTCGCCCACACGCAGAAAAGCTGAAAAAACATAACTTTTTGAATTGACTTGAGCCTTGAACGCTTAATACTCGATTGAATTGATGAAAGCCTTGGAAAATGGAGTTTTAAATTAAAATTAAAAAGACAAAATCAGGTCTTAAATTGAAATAAAAAAATAACTACTCATCGGATTTTTTTGAAACTGGTCTCTAAACCTTCCCAGTACCAAAAGGAACAAACGGTGAAAATTTCAGCCAAATCTGCACTTTATTCCATTTTTATACATGTAGATTAAATATTAAAGGCAAAAGCTTTGCAATTGTTCTGAACTAAAAGGCATTATTTGCCTTGTTGTAATCATCATAGGAGGGCCTAGAAACGCAGTAAAATAAAATGCTTTTAAGAAACGAAATGAAGAAAAGGGAACCAACAATGAATTTAAAAGATGTCGCCATAGCAACGCAATAAAACGTTAATAATTTGATCAGAAATGAGGTTTTCGAACTCAAAGTTCAAACGCTTGTAACTTTTTTTCTAGTGGAGATAAAAGCTTGGTTCTTCGACTGTAAATCGAATCAATTTTGGGGTTAAAAATATCGCTCTATCTAATGGCGTAAAAATCAAAACTGTAGAATAATTAATTTTTTTATTGATGGTTTTAATGAACCAAGTATTGCAAGAAATCGGGCGAGGCCTTGCAAAAGGCAAGTTTAAAAATTGAATAACTCGTGCTGTGTTTAAGTTAGAGAATCGGAACAAACTGCACAGGACGGAGAAAATTTTTCTGCTTCCAACGATATACAAGGTGTTCCAAGTTAACCTTCATAACCTCTATTTCCTCAACTGTTCGTCCTAGATGCATACTTCAATTTGCAAAATATTCGAAATGAGGAGAACGGTTAAGATATGGAAAGTTTGAAGCAAAAAAAATAACTGGTTAAGAAATAAAAAATTTAACTTTTTATAGGGGCTCCGGGCCCCCAAACTTATATTTAGGGAAAGAATCTCCATTGAAAAATAATACTAACACAAAAAAAAATGACATTTGTGCGATCAAAATCCATGGAGAAATGAAACATGAAACTTTGTGACTTATACCACTTTACACTAGCGTTATTTTAAGTGATTTTGGGGCCATATACACGTGAAATTCGTAAAATTTGTAAAATTTGGTTTCAGCATGACGGGGCACCGGCACATAAACCAGCAACTTCCAGAGCACTTCTACGAAGTATGTTTAATACTAATATCATTGGATATGGAGGTCTTTTGGAATGGCCCCCTCGATCCCCAGATCTTAGTCCTCTTGATTTCTTTCATCTGGGTTTTTTTAAAAAGTAAAGTCTACGAGGTAGATTCATTGAGCTAAATCGATTTGCAAAACCGCATTTTATGCGCAGCGAAATGTGTCACTCCAGTAATGCTTCAAAACGTACAATCAGAATTCTTATCACGCATTCAACTATATGTGTTTTAGTAGAAGGAAAACATTTTGAGCAGCTATTTTGATCGATTAAAACAAATGATATTCAATTCTAACACATTGTTTTCGCAGATTTTGTTTTTATTTTTATTTTGATTTGCAAGAAAGTAATGTAAAATTTCTGTGTTTAATTTTGTATATTATTTCTTAGATTTCACATATTTCGTGTTTTTAATATCTTTGTATAAAATTGTATAATAATTTACCTTGTATTGTTATGTTTTGTAGTCTTGTAGCATCTGTATTTATTTTTGAATACAATGAGAAGCGAATGTTTTCTGACATGGACGAAACAAATTTCATTATCGTACCTAATCTAAAAGCTCGTTATTCCTCTGGCAGAGCGAAAATTTTCTTTTGTCAATTTGTTTACGGGCCCTGCGCATTTAAAACTCGAATATCTCCGCGAATTTTGATCGCAAAAATGTCATTTTTTTGTGTTAGTATTATTTTTCAATGGAGATTCTTTCCCTAAATATAAGTTTGGGGACCCGGGGTTCCAATAAAAAGTTAGATTTCGTATTTTTTGACTGAATTATTTTTTCGCTTCAAACGTTCAATATTTTAATTCTCTACCTCATTTCGAGCAAATTTGCAACTGGAAGTATGCATCTAAGACGAACGGTTGAGGAAATAGAGGTCATGAAGGTTGACTTGGAACACCCTGTATAACATTCATATGTGCAAGTAATTTTTAACCCCAGTATTCGGCGATTTATGTGAAAATTGCCTTGAATTCGAATAAAAAAAGAATCGCTTATCGAATCTTTTCAAACATAAGCCCATGTTTCAATTTGAGAATGTACCTTTCATATTCAGCAAGAATTTTTCAAATCAGTTCAGTAGTTCCGGAGATTACCCGGAACATACATACCTACATAATTTACCCTCTCTCTTTATCTGTATAAGATTATTATTTTTAGTTATAACAATAACTCCTATAGCCTAAAGCCTTCCTGGATAAATGGACTATTCAAAACAAAAATAATTGTTCAAATCGAACCAGTAGTTCCTAGCGCGTTCAAGCAAACAAACAAACTCTACAGCTTTATACATATTATTAGTAAAGATTCCATTTTTTCTAATAATTATTTTCCTTAAAGTGAGGAGAATCAAATCTCTCTTAATTGAGTACCTAAAGGACTAGTGAAAATAGCTTCCGAGTTCTCAAACGAATAAAAAGTTGAAGGAATTGAATTCGATAATGAATCCAAAATCTGTTTTAAAAAAAGAATGTTGGTGAAGATTTTCTATGAACTATTCGTCTCTGTTACTTAAGGCTTCATTTTTTTTTTTTCAAAATTAGAATTGCCCCCCCCCCCCCGTTTAACGAATTAAGTCATTCACCCTTCCCAAAAGAACCGTCTGGATGCGCTACTGTATAGGTACATTCGTTCTGTCGAACAGCCCATATTAATGAAACAGCTGAGAAATTCTCTTTCCAAAAAAAGTTTAACTTTTTGCAGATCACTTAAACACACACATACACACAAGTGCCACTTCAATAATATCTGGGGCAATGTTAGACTAAATAAAAAAAATAAAATAAAAAAATGAATAACAGCTGCAATGGTGATGCATACTCATTCTTTCCTAGTGGAAAAAAACTATCATAGATGTGCCTCGAAAGCTAAAGTTTACAGTCAATATTATCTTAACAAATGTTAATTCAAGACTTTGAATAAAAATTAAATATGCTCCCAAATGCTTAAGGAAAATGTAAACATTCATAATGAAAAACACTTTATTAAATATCTGTAGATACAATGACAAATGTTCAACAAAATGTATAGATAAAAAATGTACCATATCAGTGACAATGCATCACTTTAATGTGGAACAATGTTATTTACAAAAAGGCTGCATTTTTGATAGTGTACTCTTATTTAAAAAATAAGTACCGTTTAATGTCATATAGTTGGAACTGAGATTCAAGCCACCTACTATTAAAACACCTATATATATTAGTTAAATAGATTTGAAATTTACAATCAACCACATTACTGTTCTTCTCTTGTATTTATAGCTAGTGATGCTAAACATTCAAAAGACAAAAAAAAAGAAGAACTTTGTGTAATGTTTGAATTAACTGGGTACAGCAATGTAAAAAATAGCTAAAAATGTTCATGTCATAATAAATAGTAGGAGAATGTGGGTCAAAGTGAAATGAAAAAATATTTTCAGTTTTTCAGCGCCACCTATCTAGCAATATTTTAACTAAGTTGACAAAAATATAGTTGATTGCAGTCAAAAAATAAACAGCTCTGAAGATCAATGAAAAAATAAATAAATAAAAGGAGTCCAATTTCAAAATTTAATACACATATTCTAAAATTCCTGGTTAATCAAAAATATTTGCTACTGTAAAATAACAAAGTTTTTGTTATTATAGTTTTAAGTATTAATTGAGATCCGTTGATGTCCAGTGTAGTACTTATTTAGTTTATATTAGGAATGTTTTGATTTTAAATGTTCAATGTAATTTATTAAGTGCACATAAGGCGTAGTGAAATAGTTCAATTTCATTCATTTCGCTTATTCATTCATTAAATTACATCCATATTTCTTCATTTATAGTCCTTTAGTAATTCACTTATTTTTTTTATTCATTCTCTATTTTGTTCACCCATTTATTTTTTCCTCATATAATAACTCATTTATTCGGCATTTATTTCTCATCATTATTTATTTATTTATACATTTATTTGATGCAAAACATATTAATAATCAAATAAAATGTCTCATTACAAAAGTATTTTATTTTTTCACTTTGCCTGATGGTTTTTTTGAAATGAAAACGTTTCACTTTTTTTAAGGCACAGTAAAACTGTAAGTTGACTACTAGTGGTGCAGAAAGTTGACTAACTTAGATATGTACTCAACTTATAGAGGGTGATGATGAAAACATTTTTTTCTGTCATTTCTTTACCCCTCCCCCAACATGCATTCATTTCATTAATCATTTAAATACTTAAAACTAGTTTTATTGTTTCACTTTAATTTAAAACAATAATTAAAATAGTTATTTAAATACTTTTTGAAATTTTTTACCTGAATGAAGTACAGATAATCATACAAATTTAAAATTTAAGTAAATTGATCAAAACAAAAATGTCTCAAACTACAAAAAGTTGCTTTGATATTAACGATTATTATAAATTAATAATCAGTCAAAAATGACTTAAATTTTTAGTTTCATCATAGTTACAAATGTATGTGAGAAAAAAATATCTACTTTTCAATAAAATAACTCTTTATTGAAGTTTTTGGGATTTATCAGTCCAATATTTTTCGATGGAAACATAAATCCAAATATATATCCATGCGTTTTCCTAAAAAGTCTAATTGTTTATTTCAGGCATAACTGGTTAAAATTTTATGAAATGTAATGCTTCAGCAAAAGTTGGTTCAGAAAAGCTGCATTATGCTGTTTCTTATATTTGGGGAAATACTGGTCTCGCATCATAACATTGAAAATATTCTTGAGAAGTTATTTTTCAAAATAATGACACTTTTTACAAAATAATTTATTTAAGTTAAAAAAAAATATCCAAGAGTCAATAAAGGAATTTTTCACAATGTTTCCAAATCAAAGTTGGTGTACATTAGTGGTCAAGATAGAGGTGGTCAAGTTACAAAGGTTTTCCTTCATGATATAACATAGGACTAATTCCGCTCTTGACACAAGCGGTCAACTTAGGCAGGAGGTCAACTTTACAGGTTTTACTGTACAAAATAATAAAAAATGAAAAATAATAATTTTCAGAACACATTTCTAATTTGTTCATTTCGACACAAGCAAGTTTTCTTAACTATTTCACTTTGCCTCACATTCCCCTATAAACATTCAGTTTCAGGTACCATCATGACTCGAGCAAGCATATTAAAGGTACTTAATCTATTTTCATTAAAATTCAGAAACATGGCAGTACGTTAAGTTAGAGAGGCAAGAATTTGAAGAACACTGCAAAAGATTTTTGAACATTCAAGAAGTGAAATTAAAAAAGATTAAAATCAATCATTACATGAAACTTCAAATTCAGGTCTCATCAAAACAAAGAGAAGTATGAGGAAAATAAAATATGGCACATGAAAAGACATCAGGCACTTTCTTTCTACATGTTTTTTTCACAAAACGTAAATAAAACAAATATAATATGGATTTTAGAGACTGGTTATGTTAGAAAAGAATGATACTACAAAATGGGAGCATTCAAGCTCCTTTGAAAATGCTCTTTTAACATTTTCATTTTCAAACCAAGTTGTGGTAAAGGCACTTGTGCTAGCTAAATTTCAAAACATTCAAAAATTATCACATTTTTTTGGTAAAACTAATTTTTTGAAAAAAATAAAACTATGTAGTGTTAATTAACTTCCATTGAAACATTGCATAGAAATAGTATTAGGAAGGCTATTCTGCCATGGGCAGGTAAACGGCAGTATCTGCAAAAATGAGTTTTCGAGATAATTGAAGAAACGCTTTTTTGATTTCCCACAAAGATCAATAAAACATTGAACTTCGAACATAGGCGATACTATATGTTTATACCGATATATTTTTTGGGTAATCGATTGAATTTTGATTTTGCAAGCGCATAGAGAGGTAAAGCAGATACTGCCGTTTACCTGCCCTTTTCACTCTAATTGTCATGCGGAATTGACTGGCAGTCGGCAGTAACTGCACAGTATGCTACTAAATGTCCAGTATTTACATATTCGACAACATGTGGAGTAGAAATGTTATTACGAAATATATTATTGCATTGTGAATGATATGTTTTATTTAAAAATATACATAAATACTGTGTATCCACTTGATATAGATTTAATATAAACGACCGCGAAATATAATTAAAAAATATAATGAACTGTATTGTATTATGGAAAATATGAAGCAAAACTTGATGATTCTTCAGCCATTTTCACTTCCTTTTACTTAGTAAAGGAAGTATTGTGATCACAAAGAAAAATTCACTCAAAATTCGGTCTAAATTTTGATTTTGCTCATCCCCGAATGAATGTTGAGTAGTTTTTTCGACCTATCAGCACATGCATATGTACCTACTAATATATAAACAGCCGAAATATCCTTTTCGACCATGCCCCAGTTCATTTCGACGAGTTTTCTCGTGACGTCAAAATGTACGTATGCATGTGCGTATGTATGTATGTGCGTATGTATCTATGTCGCATAACTCAAAAACTATATGCCGTAGAAGCTTCTAGTTTGGTATGTAGGCTCTCAGGGTGGTCGTTGTGCACCTCCCCTTGTGGTTGCATTCGAATGTTCCCAAGGGGGTCTTTTACCCCTTTGTGGGATAAATCAATGTTAATTTCAATGCAGATTGAGTGATATGATTTGGTGCAACCACTTGGCGATATATCGCCAAACTTTTGGTCGCCAAGTGTTTGCCGCCAAGTTGGCGACAAATTTGGCGAAAAAATGATTTTTTTTTTTTAAATTTGGATTCAATTTGGCGCTATTGGGCACATTTTGCGAAAAATTCACTGCATCATGTTAAAATCGGAGATATTTAGAAAATAAATCATTGTAAAACATTATTTTGCATTGATTCGTGACAAACTGGGGGTGCAAATGTTTGAATTGTTATCTTGCACACTCTAATGCACTATTTTAACACTTGAGGCATTTATTATGGAATTTAAACGTAAAAGGAAGTAGTGTGGCGTGCACACCAGATGTTTTAAAATTACTACAAATCAGTTAATGCTTTGTACTTTGCATAAAAACAAGAAATCACTTTGAGAAAAAGAGCGCTTGAAATGCTTGTTGTGCTGACGATTTTTTTCATAGTACTATTAAAAATGCAACAGCTAAAGATTAAACTGCAAAAACTATCGTCTGTTAGTATGAAAGCAACTGTAATTAAAAGAAAACAAAACAATGTAAATAAAATCATTTCATTGCTGCATTTTTGTTTGTCGTCTGCCAAGCTCGGCTTGTGTATCTTTGAAATCGTAAAAAATATTGTCTGCTAGTGGAGAGAAACTTTATTTGAAAGAAAAAAATCTGGTATGGACCCCACAATACTTCCTTTTACGTGTAAATTTTTTTAGTAGATGCCTTAAGTGTTAAAATAATGGTTGGAATGAGCAAGATGACAATTCAAACATTTACGCCCCAAATGTACCACGAAACAAAGCAAAAAATGATTTACAACAATTCATTTTCTAAATATCGCCGATTTTAGTATCATTCAGTGGATTTTTCGCAAAATACCGCCAATAGCGCTAAATTGAACCCAAACTCATAAAATAATTTTTTTCGCCAAATTTGTCACCAATTTGGCGATTTGTCACCAAGTTGACGACAAGCACTTGGCGATATATGGCCAAGTGGTAACGCCAATTCATATCACTTAAGTCTGCTTTGATATTAACACTGATTCACCCCCAAAAGGAATAAAACACCCCCTTGGGAACATTCAAGTGCAACCAATGACCTCCCATGACCTCCCATTAGGGCACCCCTACTTTTGCTTAGTTTAAGTACAATGGAAAATGGTTTTTGCGGCTTGATGCAAGTTTTGCACAGCGATTCATATTATGTTCATCCTGCAGACATGCAGATACTGCCGTTTACCTGCCTACAGCAACGAAAAATGCAGTTACTGCTAATTACCACTGGTTAAAAAACATTTTTCATCGGAAATCAAAAAAAGATGCTTGTACCATAAAACTAATGTAACATAGATTTCAAAAAAGCAAAAAAATGAAAATCGAAAAATTTGCAGTTACTGCCCTTTACCTGCCCACGGCAGTATTAGCCTCCTTACTGGTTATTGTACATTTATGGGACATCTCACTATAATGGGTGTCATTAATGATCCAACTTGCAGGGGATACCTCTTTCATGAGGAAACTGTTGCTCACACCCTGTGTGATTGCGAAGTATTTTCTGCTTATAGGTTTGAACACCTAGGTCGTCATTTGCTTGAACCTTGGGAGATTCATGACATTCCTATTAGGTGTTTGCTGAATTTTGCATCAGCCACTGGTTTTTTCTAAGGCTTCTGTTTGGGGACTAGTACAATAGACCTCTGGTTGCAGTGCTTGGTTCGTTTGAACCCACCTTTCTCTCATTTCAACATTGCATGGACGCGACAGCAGACTTTAGCAAACGCATAAAGCATTCATTATCAAATGTGTCTTGCAGCATTCTGCAAACTTGAATTCCTTGATTAACATATGAAACACAAAATATACTTCAATCATTAAATAGTATTTCTACCAGTCGGTTTGGCTGTGTAAATGTCTTGATTTACACCTCTTTACGCTTTTGGTTTGCAGTCATGAGCGGTTTCTTTTTGGTACACAAGATTCTAACTTCAATTTACAGGGTCCATACTCTTCAAGGAGAAAAAAAATAAAAAAATAAAAAAAAGTCAAAAAAAAAATTTTTTTTTCAAGGTACTGCCATAAATTCATACTATACATATCATATGAACATTTCTTTTTAGATAAAAATAAAAAAAAAAGGCAATGATAAAAAAGTATAAGAAAAAAATGCATTTTCTACAAAAAGAAATATTCAATAAAAGGTCAACTGTTTCCACAATTAATATAAAAATTTCCGCTTTAGACAGGAGCAGATCACACAAGGCTTAGTTATGCAACCTTCAAACCAAGTGTATTTTGAAGAAACAACAAGCTTTAGATTAAAAAAAAAAAAAAAAAAAAAACCTGCTTGCAGGACAATGAATACTTTGAAGTCTCAAGTCGAGAAAATCAAATATTCAGATAAAGGCCTAGTCGTGGGAGGGGGTGTAACCCTTTCGTTCTGACTTTTTGTTCAGACACATATTTTAACCACTTCCTTCATGAATTTTTTTTGGAAAAATTTGCAAAAAACATTTCTTTTTTTTTAAATTTAATTTTGAAATACAAGAAAATGAAGCAATACAAATAAAATATGTAGGTTTCAAGTTGAATTTTTAATTATTTATAGGCGTAAAATCAATTAGTTTCACCCGAGTTTTCTCGGTATAATAATTACCTGCAACTCATTCGAGCCCGAGATAACTCGGGATAATCAGGCAAGCGGTTAAATTCTAATATATTTTTTACATACTTATGACCAAAAACTCCTCACAGGAGGTAATTTTTAGCTGTGCAAAGTTTTAAAATATTTGAAATCTGGATATCATTTATTAGTAACCTAAAACTGCAAAACATTTCGTCATATTCATGCATTATGCAGTGTTGTATTATGTATTATTTTACCATGGCCATTATTTTGAAATTCGGACAAAAAAAAGGGAAGTTTTGGCAGTGAGGTTCCTTGATTATCCTCATTTGTTATGTGTAAAAGTGGGTTATCAAAAGTGAATAGTCTGACATTTTGACCCTTCCAAAAATTTTTTTTACCAGTAAAAGTTAACAAATTTTGAGGTTGTGCAGCAACTTTTTTTAGAAAAAACGCTAAAACCAGCATTTCAGTTCTTTACAGAAACACCACCCCATGGTTATGCTTATGTTTGATATAACTATGTCTAGTGAAGATGATATATATTTATTTTGGTTGAGGACAGTTGCAATTACGCCCTTTAATGAACTTCATTGAGAGGCAGAAAATACTCACTCCATAATCTCTTCAGAAAAGTATCCCAAGTTAATGCCTTTGATAAAACAAATAATAAGGTTCTCGGCCTTAGCTTTAAAAGAAAGTCCCCCAAAATTACTCGCGACCAGAATATTAACTCTATTGATTCTTCCACAAAAGGAGAAACACTTATGCCCTAATTTACTTCTATCAATGATCAATCCAAGAATTTGCCACTATACATAATCCAAATGAAAAAAGATTGAAATCGACCAGTTCCAAAAAAGCGGCCTTTATCGCTTGCAAACACTGTGCCTAAAAGCAGTTGCAACTCAAATATCCCATCATCTGTCAACAGAACAGCTGGATGCATATAAGAAAATAACTTGTCGGACAAACTATCGAAATTACAACATGGTAAAAGTCCTCGACTACCTACAACAACTGCAGAGACACCTACTGAAAAAGTAACAAGTAGAGTAATAATTGTTGGTAACGTCAATGTCCAACCAAATGAATTTTGTAAACGTAGCCCTAAAGCAGGATATTTTGTGTCTCCTACATTGCAAAATAGTTTCCGAAGTCGATACGAAAGAAGAGAATAGTCGATCAGCTGCAATTGGGCCCCTTAATAAACTTAATTGAGAGGCAGAAAATACTCACTCCATAGTCTCTCGAGAAAAATATCCCAAGCTTTTGAAAAAAACGAATAATAAGGTTCTAGGACTTAGCATTAATAGAAAGTCCCCCAAGATTACTGCACGACCATAATATTAACTGTATTGATATTTCCACAAAAGGAGAAATACTTACGCCTAAATTGACTTCTATCAATGATCAATCCAAGAATTTGCCACTGTACATAATCCAAATGAAAACAGATAGAAAACGATCAGTTTCAAAAAAGCGGTCTTTATTGCGTGCAAACACTTTGCCTAAAAGCAGTTGCAACTCGAATATTCCATCATCTGTTAACAGAACAGCTGGATGCATCTAAGAAAATAACTTGTTGGACGAACTATCGAAATTACAACATGGTTAAAGTCCTCGACTACCTACAACAGCCGCAGAGACACCTAATGAAAACGTAACAAGTAGAGTAATTATTGTTGGTAACGTCAATGTCCAACCAAATGAATTTCGTAAACGTAGCTCTAAAGCAGGATATTTTGTGTCTCCTACATTGTAAAATATAGTTTCCGAAGTCGATACGAAAGAAGAGAATAGTCGATCAGCTGCAATTGGGCCCTTTAATGAACTTCATTGAGAGGCAGAAAATACTCACTCCATAATCTCTTCAGAAAAGTATCCCAAGTTAATGCTTTTGAAAAAACAAATAATAATGTTCTCGGACTTAGCTGTAAAAGAAAGTCCGCCCAAAATGACTGTGCGACCAGAATATTAACTCTATTGATACTTCCACAAAAGGAGAAACACTTATGCCTAAATTGACTTCTATGAATGATCAATCCAAGAATTTGCCACTGTACATAATACAAATGAAAAAAGATTGAAAACGATGAGTTTTAAAAAAGCGGTCTTTATTGCTTGTAAACACTTTACCTAAAAGCAGTTGCAACTCAAATATCCCATCATCTGTCAACAGAACAGCTGGATGCATCTAAGAAAATAACATAAAGGGTTTTTCTCTCTTCACATTTGGGTAAAGAAATAAATACCAGGAGTCGGAGTCGGAAGTTTTAAAATCCCGGAGTCAGAGTCGGAGTCGACCATTTTACCTCCGACTCTGCAGCTTTGCTTGCAACTACTAGCCAGCTGTAGCTTTGGTTAAAGACAGTAGCGTACATAGACTTTGGCGCCCCCCCCCTCCCGTAAGATTTATAAGTATGCCTTATCTTAGATTTATGGCAAAAAATTAAAAGCTATAATAAAACTTCGTTGAAGAGTATTCTGATATTTATAACCAAGTTTATTTCAAAATATAAAGTAATGAAAATTGTAATTGCAATCAAAAAGCAGAATTCAGGAAAGGTAATAAACACTATACACTTTCCACATTGAAATCTTACTAGAAAATACCAGGATATCTTACAATAATTATACTCCAAGTTTCATTAAAGGTTATTGTTAGTTATAAAGCTTTATAAAATTTGCCCGGTTTTTAATGTACGAAAATAGTACTCTGAGTTGAAGGAACAATTTGTTTTGGGATCTTTAGGAAATGGACCTAAAGGTCTAATTGGTGCAGAGTTCAAAATTTTGATTTTGAAATTTTCATTTTGAAAATCATTTTCAGAATATAAGCTAATGTCAGTATTTACGTTAAAATCTGCTAAATTAGACTCATTTGAATCGAAACTGGTAGCGGATTTATCATTAGCGTTTCCAAAATCATTTTCAGAATGTAAACAAATATCAGCATTTATGCTAGAATTTAATAAATTAGACTACTGTAAAATCCTGAAAATACCCCCCCCCCTATTTTCAAAACTAAACTGATAAATTTCAGGTGGGGGAGGGGGGGTAATAATCGAGATTTTTTATACAGTATATTCAGGATAAGAGAAATTTCACTTTTTTCCAAAAAAAGGGGAGGGCGGTTATAATCGATAGGGGGGGGGGGGCTTCTTTCGGGATTTTAGGGTAAATCAAATTGAAACTGAAGGCGATTTCATTATTTGGGGCATTAAAATCATTTACAGTATCAGTATTCATGTTAGAATATTTTAAACTGGACTTACTTGAATCAAAACTGGCGGGATTTTCATTGTTCGCGGAAGATGAAAATGTGCTTGCAATACCATTTTCTGCACTTGCATTTCCTTCACAAATCGAATAGGCATTATTATTCTTAAAAAAACTATTAATCTTCTGATATTTTTCAGCTTTTACTGCTTCTTCCTTTTCTGAAACTCTGCACCAGACGGGTTTTTTTATTCATTTTGATGGAAACTTTAGAATAGACAAGGAAAAGAGTTCGACTTTGAGCTCTGTAGGTCTGCTGTGATCCCATATTTAAAGCAGACATGGTGGCGGCAATACCAAGTTTGCTATAATACTAGTTATTGTCCCCCTTTTTAATCCAAAATGGCATAAATCAGTTATTGTGACTTCTCAACAAGGTTCTTTATTTGGAATTTTTTTTTCAAATTATCTGGCAAATTTCGAGACTGAATAAGAAGGAAGCATTTTTTAAAATTTAGCCTAATGTCTCTTCAGTTTCCTGAAAACACTAATACTAATGCCTTCTCTTCTCACCAGATTGAGGCATTAGTGCATGTTAAGCAAGTAAGTTGCCACCCTTAAGCCAGGCCCCCAACCAGTGGCGGCTCGTGCCTTAATTTAGTGGGTGGGCCCATAATTATATTTTTGCCCAGTAATGCTTACACAGATAAAATGAAAGAAACAGTTAGTAAACCAATACTGAGCGACGTAAACTAATATCAAATTCAATTAATACAAACTTGCACTGCAAAATTATCTCATTTGATTTGGTGTTAAGGTTTCATATTATAAATGCTACCCTAGCCTTAAACGATCAATAATAATAATAGCAGTATTTTACACAGATGGCCGACTTTCCATACTTCACTAACGTTAAGCAAGCTAGATCTCATAATTTTGCCATTTTTAGACAGTGAAAATATTCATCACATCAAAAGTGTCACGACTCCTCACATATTAAGGGACTATACTCAAACAGAAAAAGAACATTTATGCCTAAAAACACCCTCTCTTTCTTCCTAAAAATTTCAACAATTTGCACCATGACTTTCTGAAAGCCTCTATAAAATTAAGGAATGCATAAGGTAAATGACAAAATATGGGGGAGGGGGGCATGCTTAAAAGTTGCAATTTCAGTTCATGGAAAAACAAATTCTAACTGTTAGAACTTAAAAAAGCTATGAACTTTTACAGCTATGATACTTTAATTAACTTTCAATTTTAATGTATGTACGTGTTTTTAAATAAATTGGAATACACTGGTTTAACCTGTTATGGTCCCACTCGCATACCTATATTCGTACTCCGATTAGTAATGGTCATGATAGCTGATTCGAATTATTTTCAGGAAATACACAAAGTACATAACAATATTCAAACACTTATTTTTCTTATACAATATTAGGATATTATCAAATTTTAAAGGATCTTGTAAATAATAAACAGGTAAGGGGGTAATGAAATCGGCAATCTTTATGCCTGTTAGTAATAGGTGTTGAAAATGAAAAAAGAAAGATTAAAAAAAAGGAAATGTTTTAAAATCAATCAAAAGAAAAAAAGACAAGGAACGCGACATGAGAAGAAGCGAGAATTTTCTCCCTAACATAGGGACCAGACTTTTTTTGCCGCTGTACAGTGAGGAGGCATTTCCCTCTCCACCGTTTCGGTTAGGGGGGAGAACTTACAAAGGGAAATCTTGGGCACCAAGACAGTGGGCCCACACTGCAGGAGTTACAACGGGTGTTTTCGCTCGCCGCTCTTGTTAATTCTGCCATTGCCATTGGCTAAAAGCGGAGGAGTGCTGCGGGCCTTCGATGGCCTTCCAGAGCTGTGCGAAGCACTAAAAGTGGAATTCGAAAACTTTCTCGTGTTGTGTTAGCGATGTGCAAAGGGAGGGAAGACTGAAGGTTAAAATATGTTTTGTGCCCTATGTATTTTTTTTAAACTTAAATATAAAATGATATATTTTAATGATTTTTTTTAATTCCATTTTTTCTGGGTGGGCCCATAGTGAGGAGCCGCCCCTGCCCCCAACTTACTGCCTTGTACAACTACTGTGCATACTCTTATTTTATTATTCGGTAAAATTCTAGTTTCATTTGTTAAATTGAATTCGCCCCCTCCCAAAAACTGAGTTCAGTCGCCCTTGATCATAGGAGCTCAAATAGAGGTGGACAGGGGGCATATGTTATGCAGAAGGCAGGAAGGGTGGTGAAATAATATGTGACATATCGATGCAGATTCCATTCGGAACACCTGGAAGTGACATTGAATACGGGGAAAAAAAGTTTTTTGTGATATTTTTTCAGAGTGCGCCCCCATACCTCTGGACCCCCCCCCCCCCCGCACGGCGGAGGCGCTATGAATGCCACTGGTTAAAGATTTGAACAAACATGATAGTTCATGGGCAGTTTATCAGTTATGTGGTGCGTTATTCTAGACGTTGCTGTGAGTTCCAAGGAAGTCACTTTATATACTATTTTCTTTGCAGGTACCCAATCAGTATTATTTTTTGACAGTTGAAGGGCACTTTTTGGTCCAGGAGGATGAAAGAAATGCACAAAAACATCATTTTTACCTTCCCTTTTGTCCTCAACTTTTCCAAGCCACCACTTCTCATCGTATATACAGGCAACAGAGTCCCTATTTGTTAAAGACGACATGTTTGTAAATAATATTCAACATATTGTTTCCATTCGCACAATTTCAGCTGAAGAAACGTGTATTTATTCGATTCCAGGGATGTTGGGCCAGACAGTATTTAAACATGTCTTGTGGAGTCGGGATTTGTTCTGTATAAGGTCTTTGATGGATGTTCGTGTTACTTTTCGCTTTGTCTTTCTGCTAATCCTATTACAAAATTTTTTCCCATGCCATGAGTCAAAGAAATTCCACTAGGCTTGCACAAAATGATCGCTTTTATATTGGCAGACATTAACAAAATTTTCTCACTTCAGTGATGGCTCAAGCTGCCAAAATAAAAATAAGAAAAATTTTGTAAATGTCTGCCAATATGGAAACGATTTTGGTCTGCAAGTCGAGTAGAATTTTTTGCCTCATCACATTGGAAAAATTCTTGTAATAAACTTAGCGGAAAGACAAAGCAAGAAGTAACACAAGCATCCCTCCAAAGACCTTATACAGATCAAATCCTGACTCCACAAGACATGTTTAAATACTGTATGGCCAACATCCCTGGAATCAAATATACACATGTTTTTTAGCTGAAATTGAGCAAATGGAAACAACACTGACTGAGAGATTTGAATGTTGCTTAACCATTAGGAACCGGGCGGTACACATGTTGTACCATAAGTCTCATCTAGTTTAGAGGAAGGGGTTGAAAACTCAAACACAGAAATAAAATAATATTACTGAGTCTCTTTTCCTTCCTAAAAATTCAAGGCCTTAAAAATTACTGATTGTTAAATTTTTTCCGAGTTTTTAGAGAAAGAGTTTAACTGACTTTATTGCATGATAGACAAATTAAAATAATGTGTATTTAAAGGTCATTTTATGCTGAGCACACTGTTTTTGAAATTATTTTGATATATTTAAAAATGACTTGGCAATAAAGTTTTCCGCAGACCCCCCGTTTTTCAAATCACCACTTTAAACATGGCTGCCGAATAAAAAATATAGCTTGTAAATTATTTTCAATTGCAGTTTTGTTAATTTCTACCTATAGGTAATCCATGATAAAAGCAGGGATGAAAACAGCTCAAAATCAAAAAAGAGGAAAAATCGCACAGTTTAGTATTCAGATAGAGTTTTTTTAAACATTATAATGAATTACATTCATGCAAGATTTCCTCTTAATTTGTGAAGTGAAATCTTGAGTAAAATCAGCAGATTGAAGGTATTTTTAACTATTTTTTAAACCTCTTAATTGCACGTTCCTTATTTCTTTTTAAGTCATCCACAGCATTGTAGAAACCAAGGAAAAAAAGGGGGGGGGAGGGAGTGCAATTTTAGATGAATTAGATACAGGGGTGCCCACAAGGGGGGATTATGGCGCAAGTTGCGCCATCAAAACTTTTGGGGGGGGGGATTTTTTAAACCTAATTTATTTATTTATTTAAATTAATTATTAATTTATTTTTTTTAATTTCAATTATTTTTTTTATTTCTTTATTATTTATTTATTTATTTCGTGTGTGTGTGTGTGTGCTTGGAATATCTGGAAAAGAAAATAGCAATTCTATTCTGCGCATAATTCGAACTTAAAAAAAATTAATAATGTATAAAAAATAATAGTTATGATTGAAAAATATAAATAAATAATGTTTAAAAAAAATAATATTAAAAAAATAATATTTAAAAATATAAAAAATATTTAAAAAAATAAATAAATTAAAAAAGAGAGGTAAAATTTAAAAAAAAAAAAGCCCAAGAGGGTTGTAAAAAAATTTAGGGGGGGGGGGGATTTGCGCCATTGAGCTTGGGGGGGGGATGGGCACCCCTGATTAGATATGTGTCCTTCAAGAAATGAATTCTCTAACTAATATTGTATGGGCTTCAGTTATTTTGATAAATCATGAAGATCAAAATAATTTTTAAAATTTTTTGAGTAAGAGCTCTAATATTTTAGCTGAATTTTCTTAATTTCTACTCCCTACAACGGAAACTTATGTTTTTGGTAGCATTCCAAAACAGAAAGCATAGTTTGGCGATAATTGCATATCATTCTTTAGGTTTCAATCCTGTTGCATCTGAAAAATATTTTCATTATTTTGAAAGTCAGAAGTAATTTCAACCTCTACTACTTTAAATCAACTTATTTTAAGCTTTATTTTAATGATGAGTATTCTTTTTTCAAACTTGATGCAGCGTTAAGTTTCAGATCGCGGAAGGAAAGAGAAAATACAAGAAGCGTAAAATCGCGGATCCGCAGAAGATTTTCATCCCTGTAAAAGAATCAGGAAAATTAAAAATGTTAAGCAACAAATTTTATTTAAATTGGGTGATTTGAAATGGATTGCTCCTTTACCGAAAATATTCAAATACATAAGCAGAATAAAATTTTCATTAATAAATTCTCAAGTTACATACTTATATTATTAAAAGAATGATTACCAGAACATTGAACAATTTTATCAGACAAAAAAAAATCAACAGCTAAACTAAATGAAGATTGAGGATAATAAAAAGTTCAATCATACAATTTTAATACAAAAATAGTCAAGTTTTGACTAGTTTGGAAGATCATTAGCTACATAAATACATCTTACAGTTTTCAATAGAGATGGCATGAGGAGCTAAAGTGCCGAAAACCAAAGCTGCAGCCAACTAAAGGCCGAAGCTTCAACTGCTGCACATATTTAAATTTTAGCTTTGAATGCATAATAAAAGCATACAATATGATACTTTACTGTACAAGTTTTAACTCATAGTTTTAAAGAATAATTTCTGCTTACTGTCTCATTTTTAAACTAATTCCACTAATTAAAGTATTAATTTTTGTTCCGTATTGGTACTACCAGAAAGGCAGATATATCTCATTTCATTGTAAATAAGTAATATGAAACCTTTTTGGAATATGAAAAGTATGTGCTACAGTTAAGTTCATATTTTTCATAAAGCCAACTGATATGATCAAATATTAAATCATAGAATAATTTAGCTAGAAATAAGCTATTATTTACATTATTACCAGAAAGGCAGATATATCTCATTTCATTGTAAATAAGTAATATGAAACCTTTTTGGAATATGAAAAGTATGTGCTAAAGTTAAGTTCATGTTTTTCATAAAGCCAACTGATATGATCAAATACTAAATCATGGAATAATTTAGCTAGCAATAAACTACTATTTACATTATATCTTAATATTATATTAGATATCTAAAAATTCCTAATTTAAAATTTCAGAAGTTGTGTTGAATTTGTTGAGAGTTCTGAATATGCATTTTTCCTTACTTAATTAATCATTCAGCAAATTATATTTTGAACAAAATATTTAATACATATAATTTTGGAATTGTTTTTTTTGGAAAAATAAGCCTTTGATTGAAAGTAACAAGTAAAATCAAAACTTAATATCTTTTTTCACAAATGTGTATGCACTCTCCCCACATTTTGCTTTTAAAAAAGTAAATAATAAACATTTAACCTCAATTTTCTTTTTGTTAATTTTAAGGAGGTTCTACAAATCTAAATTAATATTAATCTTAAACAATACCCACAAAATTAGTTAAATTTTATATAGATAAATCAGTTTCACAAATTATGACTCGAAAATCCTGGCCTGGTAGATGTTGAAAACTGACTTTTTTTTCCTGTAAGGTTTCAACACTACAAAGGTTTAAAGAAAGCTGTAATTTACTAATTCAAGTTTTATGTAACTTGTTTATTTAATGAGAACTTTCGGGGAAAAAAAACATACTGTTAATTATTAGACATGTTTTGGTTCCACAAACATTTTAGTTAAATATAAGTTTCTTCCACATTCTACTACATGGTCTAATTGGGTATAACTTAAAGGACAATATTTAACACAATTAGGATTCTGAAATGCTTATTTATAGCATAAAATATGCTGTACCGAAGCGGCTGAATCACATCTCATGATTCGCCTTGGCTGAAGCTTCATTCCATCTTTAATTTTCAAGCATACAAAAATACTCGGTATTTCTCTAATTAAATATTGAACTTGTATACAAGAAAACTTAGAACATTCAGAATTTAGGAAAATGAAAAGATGTACACATCAAACCAGATTCTAAGATCTGGCATGAATGAAAATTTCTAGTACAAATACAAGACTTAGGTAATTCAGTATACGAGGTAAAAAAGGACTGTAAAACATGTATATTACATCAATTAACTGCTAAGTACAGAATAATCTAATTTAAATTTTTCTAATTTCATTCACAAAAAAGAATTGTACTAATAAATGTCCAAAAAGGATCAAAATCCTAACACAACAATGTTAATAACAAAAACATTTAATAAATAATATAATAACAAATTGAACAGATCTTAAAATTACTAACATGGCTGAACACCACCTTTACCACTCAAGTGAATCTAATTAGGAACAAGTTAAATAATACTATTATTAAATTCAGGAATGGTTCATTTTCATCACAAATCTGGACATGTTAGACATATATCTCTCCCAGATTTCCAACAGGTGAGAGTCACTAAAATAAAAATAAGTATATACAGTAGGGTGGGGAGAAAAATAAAATTTTTTTCTGATCATTTTCTAATAGCTGCAAAAAGTTGTCTTCGGTGATAGTTAGCTTTTGTGCAAATTTTGAGAAAAATCGGTTAATATCTTCAGGGGGCACTGCAATCGCAAAGTTTTACCATAGCTTTTTATAGGGATTTTATCATTAAAATATGAAACACAATGCCGCTAGCTTATCTCATTGCATTTTTTTTACTCATAAGATATATTCCTGCATTCAAAGCATAAGAAATAATTCACAAAAATTATTTTACATGATATATCTATATTTTAAGCACCTTAAAACAAAACAAAACAGTGAAAAATAGTGATTTTTAGGACACTATTAAGTAAAAACTGATTTTTTTTACAAAATGTGACATACAAATTATGAAACGCAAACATATGACAATATTAAACAGCATTACTTAAAAATAAATGAAATGTGTTTTTAAAAATATGTACAAATGTACAAAATGTACATGATACGAAAATTTTATGTGTCACAGTTTGAGCTTTCACAAAAAATCTTTTTTATTTTCAAAAAAAAGGCAGTTTCTTTCGAGCCTTTAAACATGCACGAACAAAACCATCCCTCGTTTCTATTCCACTTATGGTCAGTGATGCATCCGTTACCAACTTTATGCTAGATTCCACGGATTGAGTCTCACAAGTAAATGTTCACATGTTTCAAAGAAAATGGGGAACATCTTCGGTTTTCAAGTCATGTAGCTCGTCTTCAGATGGTATCATTGTTATAGGAGGTTCTGTTATTAGCAAAGGTGTCTGAATATAACGTCTTGAAACATTTTTAATAGGCCATTGCAGTGGTGAATGTGTCAGCTTCATGGCAATGAATTTCTTCTTCTCCACTTAGTAGAATACTCAGATGGATGAACAACTGGTCTCCGTGGGTTCAGCGGCTCTATTGGCAAAATGTTGACAGGCTGCGAATCCCTAACTATAGTGAAATATGAGACAGTTGAGCACAATATGCAAAACATGCCAACTAATCGACCGAGCTGACCTAAGAACAGACCAGAAATATTTATTGGAAATATTGGAAGTTATTAGTGCCAACCGCTCCATACATCTTTCTGAAATAGTACCTAGTTCCTGGAGTCATTCTAGATGGCTTATGACAGTTAATCAAATTTGCGCTTGAACATCGGCACAGAATATCCGACAGCAAACTTAAAAATGCTAGTTTCAGTCATTGTTAAATGTGCACCTTGCTGTTTTCTCATTAAGTGCAACTCATCATGGAAGGATGGTGCACGAAACTTGTGGCAAGTTATTCTACCAGTCGCATTATTTACCAGATGCCCTGTTACATGTCATCGAGCCAGTTATTCAGAGAATAGCTTTGTTTTTTTTTTTCTTGTATATACTGAAAAAATTTTGCTGGCAATGTTAAATGATGATCGAAGGCATGTACGGCAATTAGTTGTTCATCAAATTTTAAGAGTAAGAAACACCAATTCTCTGTATAGTAATGACATTCACACTTTTATCATCTTTGAGATTAATTTTTCTTCCGACTTTGCATACTTGATAAATTGGCAGTTTAAAAACGTGCTTAAAACGGAACCTCCTATAATAATGATGCCCTCTGAAGACAAGCTGAAGGCCGAAGTGAAAACCGAAGATGTTCCTCATTTTCTTTGAAACATGTGGACATTTGTCATATTCAATCCGTGGAAAACAGCGTCAAGTTTGTGACGGATGCATCACTGACCATAAGTGGAGTAGAAATGAGGGATGGTTTTGTTCGTGCACGTTTAAAGACCCTTTCTTTGAAAATAAAAAAGATTTTTTGTGAAAGCTCAAACTGTGACACATAAAATTTTCGTATCATGTATGTTTTGTACATTTGTACATATTTTTAAAAACATATTTCATTTATTTTTTAGTAATGCTGTTTAATGTTGCCATATGTTTGGAGTTTCATAATTTTTATGTCCCATTTTGTAAAAAAAAATTCAGTTTTTACTTAATATTGTCCTAAAAATCACTATTTTTCACTGTTTTGTTTTTTTTAAAGATGTTTGAAATATAAATACATCATATAAAATAATTTTTGTGAGTTATTTTATATGCTTTGAATGCATGAATATATCTTATGAGTAAAAAAATGCAATGAGATTAGCTAACGGCATTGTTTTTCATATTTTAACCATACAATCCCTATAAAAGCTATGGTAAAACTTGGCGGTCGCAGCGCCCCCTGAAGATATTAACCGATTTTTCTCAAAATTTGCACAAAAGCTAACTATCACCAAAGACAACTTTTGGCAACTATTAGAAGTTGATCTGAAAAAATTTTTATTTTTCGCCCCACTGTAATATACAGTAGTTCCAAAGTAATGGAAACACTTGAGATTCATAAGAAAAATCTACCGTTCATCGCCAAATAAGCGATCAATTGTTCTTTAACTTTAGTCATACAAAATATAGACTTCACCGGACATTTCCACATTGAAATTAAATCACCCATGCATTTGGGGGATGACAAGAAGGGGGGTCGGAACAAAAACCGCTTTTTGACAATAACTCTTCGAAAATAGCTCGTAATAAGCTATAAATTTCAGTAATTAATTAGCATACTATGTATAATTACTATACAAATTTTTATGAACGTACCACTTATACTTCCAAAGATATTAAACATTTTTTGAAAAACGGCAATTTTATTTGAAGGGTTTTTGCTCATAACACGCAGAGTTTTCGATCAAACCTTATCAAAACTTCAGGAAAGATGACAAAATACAAGAAAAAGAACATACTAAAACGGTAAATAAAAATATTAAAAATCCGATGAGATATGAACGTTAAAAGGAAATAATTTTTCACGGCGCATGCGCGAACGACAGAAATTTATAACTACAAAAATAGTGTAGCCTGGTTTATACTGCCTCTTATAAAAAAAGTTCTAGTTGAATATCGTAAAAATTGAAAAAGATATCAGCAATCTAGTGAGCTGTAATTAATTCATTCACAGACAATACATAAATGGCGAGGGGTTATCCACAAATAGTGTGGTGACAATCGAGCCTTTTTTACAATGTTAAATCGTATACATTTTGAAAATTTATATTCGGCACAGAAGTCGCATTTCGCCTATTCGGCCAAAAGACCTTATACGTAGGTGGCCAAAAGTATCCGGACACCCCCTGAAGCGTTGGTTTTGAGCGATGACGCAATAACCTTTAATTTAAAAATAGCTCTTTGTTTTTAACACACTGGTCTTGTTTTAATATTGTCTTCTTTAACTTGTATGCTAGAAAAATTCATGCGTATTATTCTTAAAAAAAAGAATTTCAAAGCAAAATTTTGCTTTATATTATTGCAAAATTGGAAATAAGAAAATGTGTTACTTTGTAATGAAGTTTAAATTCATAAAATTCTAATAAAATGTGTATTAATTTGAAAAAAAAAAAAAAAAAAAAAGTTTATCTGAACTTAGATTTTTTTCTTTTTCTTTCTTTCTTTTCTTTTTCTGTAAATCAATTATCGTGTATAATATTGGTGAAATATTTAATAACTGTATCATTTACATAGAAACTTATTGAAATGATATTGAAACAGAAAAGCTTTAAAATTTAAACTAAGAATAAGTAAAAGTTTGAACTTTCAGTACATACAGAAATATTTAATTCTATCTTTTAAAGTTTTGTCGCTTTTGATAAAAATACATAATTTAGAAAGAAATCACAACATACTAGTGTTTCATTTCATATGTAGCGCTACTCCTGTACAATAAAATAGAGACTTCAAAAATTAATTTGAATGTATTTAACATGTTCTTAAAGAAATGATGCAAGAAACTGATTTATTATTTTGAAGCTGCATTACATAAAAATAAGCGAACATGCAATGTAATTATAATGCTCGATATCCGCAGGATATCCGGTGGAACAATTCTGGTTATCTGGTATCCGGCTTGTGATGAGTCACCGGATATCCGATATCCGGCAAAATCACTATCCGGTCCATCCCTAGCCCCAAATGTCAAGTGCATCTACATCCCAAACATTCTAAAATTTTCCATTCAAAAGTTAAATTTTACTAAAATACAATGTTTCAAATAAATATAGTTTGTACATTGATTCAGCCAATGATGCTTATACGCAACATTTCGTTTTAATAATAAAATATTATTTTCTTGCACAAAACTTTTTATATGTCTTAATGAATGTAGTTCAAACATATTTTAATAAAAATAATATAACATTTTATTAAATTTCAATGCTTGGCCTGAAATGAGTTAATATTATAAAGAATTTCATCAAGCTTTTCGAAACTATTCCTTTTTTAAGAACTGTTACTTATTTTAGTAGTATTTAATTGCACAAAATGTCATTAAAATCCCTAATTCCTGATTAGAAAGCATAAAACAAAAACATTTCATGAAGCCAACAACAACATAAAAAAAAAAATACTTAAGCTAAGATAGAATTCTTTTTCATGTGACTATTTTTAATTTATAAAACTATTACAGGTCAAGGAGTACTGAAGATCTTTGAAAAAGGTGAGAAAGCAGTAGCGTACATAGACTTAGGGGCACTGCCCCTGCAATATTTGTACGAAAAAGTCACTAAAACGGATTTGTTAGATAATCAAAAATCTAAAAACAGTTATCTCTTGATAACAAGTCTTACTAAAATAATCCACATACTATCACACAGATATTTGATACTGAAGGTGAATTTTGAGGTAATCACAGGGTAAGAAGGAGCAAAATAGAAATTTTAGGACATGCTGTAAAAATAAAATTCAAGATAAAATCTATATAGAGGAACATAGGACATGTAAAAACATGGTATGTTTTTCTAAGATAACTCCAAGCAAAAAACCTTGAAAAATTCTCCAGTAATGGCTGTACCAGACCTCTTGGTCAAATTTTCAGAGCAATGAGCAATTTTATATTTTTGTGGTGACAACTTCTTTGTTTTAGCAGGAGTTGTATGTAATTTTATTAGCCTTCTTCATGTCAAAACATATTTTAAGCAAACTTATAATATAGTTTTATTTATTGCGAATTATAACATGAACATTCAAGTAAACTTTCGATGCTTTTTTAAAATTAAATCAAGCATTTTTTCTTCTTGCAAATTTGGTGGGGCACTTGTAAACACAGCACCTGAGGGCACATGTGAACTGGTTAAACCACACAAGGGTTAGAAAAAAATGTAAACATTTATAATTCTTATTGCTTTATAATCAGTTTATAAATCTATTGTTAGTTATTGTTTTAAAAATAATTATTTACTCATTTTTTTTATTTCTTACTTATTCATTATTTTTTTTGTTACTACACAGTTGGTCAATAATTTAGTGTTGTATAAGTTAGTTGCAAGAAATAAAAACACAAGATTTTTTTTGTCATTTAACTAAAACTGAATTTCAAAATCATTATCTTTTTCCTTATGAAGCTTAAAAGCAATATATAACAAGAATAATCTTTATTTACGTAAAATTTTCTTAATAACATTTTCTCTGGTCTGCTCAGGAACATGCTACAAAACTTTAAAATTTGACAGTGAGCAGAGATATACACTGAAGTGACAAAAGTCATGGGATAGCAATATGCAAATTTTCAGATGGCAGTAGCATCGCATAGAACAGGTATAAATGCGCAGTGCTTTTACAGAGCTTTCATTTCTGTTCAAGTTATTCATGTGAAGATGTTTTAACGTGATGATGACCGCACGACGTGAATTAACAGACTTTGAACGCGGAATGTTAGTTGGAGCTAGACGCATGGGTCATGCCATTTCGGAAATCGTTAGAGAATTCAACATTCCCAGATCCACTGTGTCAAGAGTGTGCCGAGAGTATGAAATTTCAGGCATAACATCCCACCATGGACAGCGCAGTGGTCGACCGCCTGCACTTAAAGATCGAGACCGGCGACGTCTGCAAAGAGTCGTAAATTCTAACAGACAAGCAACACTGCGTCAAATCACCGTAGAAATCAATGTGGGACGTACAATGGACGTGTCTGCTAGAACTGTGCGGAAAAATTTGGATTTCTTGGGCTATTCCAGCAGAAGACCGACTCGAGTGCCTTTACTGACAGAACGACAGTCGCTTGCAGCGACTCTCGTAGCGACGTGAGCATATCGGTTGGTCCCTAGATGAATGGAAAACCGTGGGGTCCGATGAGTCACGATTTCAGCTGGTAAGAGCCGATGGTAGGGTTCGAGTGTGGCGCAGACCCCACGAAGCCATGGACCCAAACTGTCAGCAAGGCACTGTTCAAGCTGGTGGTGGCTCCGTAATGGTGTGGGCTGTTTTTTCATGGCATGGACTTGGTCCTCTAGTGCGACTGGACCGAACATTGACCTGAAATGCTTATGTGCAGCTACTTGGAGATCACTTGCAGCCATTTCTATGGACTTCATTGTACCCAAACAACGATGGGTTTTTTATGATGACAATGCGCCATGTCACCGGGCCACAACTGTTCGCAATTGGTTTGAAGAAAATTCTGGACAATTCCAACGAATGATTTGGCCACCTAGATCGCCCGACATGAATCCCATTGAGCATTTATGGGACACCATCGAGAGGTCTGTTCGTGCCCAAAATCCTGCCCCATCAACGCTTTCACAATTATGGACGTCTATCGAGACAGCATGGCTCAATATTCCTGCAGAAGACTTCCAACGACTTGTTGAGTCCATGCCACGTCGAGTTGTTGCACTTCGCCGGGCAAAAGGAGGGCCGACACGATATTAAGAGGTATCCCATGACTTTTGTCACTTCAGTGTATTTATTAAAAAGTTTCTTAATGACAAAATTGCTGTACAAATTTAACTGATACAGTATAAGAAAAACCCTATAATGCAATTGGTATATATGTACAGACAGATGGAGGACAATGTAATACAAACACCTGTGAGAAATAATGGAAAATCTTTATTAATTTAGGGTTGGACTACCCTTTGACTGAAGTACAGATTTAATGCAACTTAGGATAGATGTATAAAGGTTATGAACACTATTTAAAGGAATAAAACCATTCCTTATGCAGAGAGGTCACTAATTCCAAAAGTCTGGATTGAGGTGGAAATCGGGAATGAAGTCCGGACTCTAAATTATCCCATAAATGTTCAATAATATTCGAGTCCTGAGACTGAGGGGGCAAGACGAGATGTTCAACTTTGTCCTCTTTGAACCATTCTTGATTAAACCTGCAGTATGTGGATATGGGCACTTTCTTCTTGAAAATGCAGTTGCTCTCCAGAGAATACAGTCTATACAAAAGGAATGACATCCCAGAAAGCTTAAATAGTGATTGGAGTTGATACTTTTATACGGGTCATTCCATGTGAAATACAAATACAAATGCGATGACCAGCAGCGGGCTCTGGGTTCAACTGGGCTGGTCCTAGTCAAATTAAAGACCCCAATGAAGATCAATGGCCCTCTTAAAGCTATCTACTCCATTGCTCCTTACCGCCTCCTCCGGTAAACTGTTCCAAGTTCCCACTACCCTGCTAAAGTAGTAATTTTTTCGAATTTCCAGGTTAGCCTGAGCTTTAAACAGCTTAAAACAATGACCCCTTGTCCTGCTTTCCATGCAAAAATCCAACCCTTCAACATCATTTATTTTAATAAATTTAAATAACTGAATCATGTCCCCTCTGGTTCTCCTTTGCTCAAGACTATACATATTAAGCATTCTAAGTCTGGAATCATAGTCTAGATTAGAAAATCCATTTACTAACCTTATAGCCCTTCTTTGTACCCTTTCTAATACATTAATATCTTTCTTCAAATAAGGAGATCAAACTGAACAGCATACTCCAAATGAGGTCTTACCAAACTTGCAAATCGGCTGTGGCTCGCATGTCACAGAGACCAATGAAAATTTTTATTAGGGTAAATCATGCATATCTATGAGGAAATGCAAAGTATAAAAGTATAAAAACTGTTTGTTGCTTTGCTATTGACATCAGAAATTAAGGCTTACACTAAGCCTAAATTTTCAGCGTTCATAACAGCCAGTCTGTGACTGAATAACTCCCTAAGTTATAAATATACATTTAAAAAATAAATATTTTCACATTCTCTGGAAAAATCTCTATCAGGAAAGATGAAACTTAAATTTATTTGGAGCTTTCATTAAGTCTGAGGTATTAGCAAAGATTGAAATCTGTTCAATTTTCTTCAGATTACAAACTACTCTGCTAGCTCTTTGAATGAAAAAATAAGAGAAAAAAGCAATACAAAGTATAAAACTATCTAATACTAATTATCTGGGCTAAGTAAATAATGGGTGTCAAATTTTTTAACGATGAAATTGTACTTTAAAAAATTGAAATTTATCTAAATTTTCATTTTTTTCGCTTTTTCAAATGCTAGTATGAACAAAAAGGAATGCCCCTAATTTGCTCAAAATTTTTTATGGAGCATGTTGAAGTGTCTTTTATTTCATATCAAATTTTAATTAGTGCTTTTCAGCATATTTTTTTCATAAGAAAAACTTGAATTCAGGTAAAATTTCATCAACGAAACCATTTATTGTAAGTTTAGAAAGACTTAATAAATCATTTCTTTCGTGTTTCTTTTCTTGAAAGAGTTTTTAAAAAGTATTTGCTGAAGCCTTCCCATAATTATTGTATTCCAGTATGAATAATTATATTTAATTGTGCAAGCAAAAGTTGTTTTTTTTTAACAATTTCCACCCGTGATGTGGATAAAGAATAACAGGCTACTTGCGATAAACCGCAAGTATCTGAGTAAATCTTAACGGAGATGAAAAGAAACTTTTTGGACAGAATGAAAATTAGAAAAAAAAAACTACTATTTCATCCATTTATTGATTATATTATTATTTGTATTTCTTGAGATATAACTTTTATCTGCAAGATTTCCCCCTCAGTTCCACATCATACATGCACATTTTTTAGAAAGTGAAATTAATGATAAATACACTTGCTTTTGCTCCATTTAGTTGTTCATCTGGTCCTTTGAATTCCTGGAGCTTCACATAAAATACGAAGAAAATGTGGTTTCTGTTCATTTAATACAAAGCTAAGAAATCAAAAAGTCACTATCGAGCTTCTTCAAGCAAATAGTAGACAGAATGGACTATATTTTTGTAAAATTGGAGCAATTTCTAAAGTGTCCTTCATATAAATTTTTGTGCCTACTTGAAGGCGAAAATCATCGTTTTACGGAATATACTCAAGTTCAAAAAATATTTTGAAAACAAAGGAATTAAAATACAGCTTTAAAATTAAGGTATTTTTTCCATGAAAGTTAACACATTGTTGGGAATTAATTTTAATTATGCAACTGAATTCTTTTTTGCATGAGAAAAATAATGAAAACCTTCAATTTTGTTGAAAATGAAATATTTTAGGTTTTTACACTTCAGTTAACAGTTAATTATCATGACTTTAAAAAAATTACAGTAAATCAATAAATTGCCCTACAACAAAAATTACAAATATATGGAGCTTTTACTTTTACATTAACTAATTAAAAAAATACAAGGGTTCAAAAGTGCAACATTTAGCATTTGTGCGAAAGATGTTCAAGTGGATCAATTTTGCATTGCATGTAACTCCTAAAATAGAAAATTTTAAGCCAAAAACTTTCAGATATTTTTATATATGCACACATTTAATCTGTATGCCAAATTTTATAAAAATCTATTACCATGCAGCCACTACTTTTTTCTCATTTTTGCTCATTTCACATGGAATGACACAATAGAATGCTGCTGTTGTGATTTTTTTTTTCAGACTTGGGAATCAAAAAGGCACTTTTATGACTCTGGAAGCTAATAGTAGACATAATGCCCTACATTTTTGCAAAAGTTGACAGTTGTCCGAAGTATCCCTCATTTAAATTTTGGTGCCTAAACAAAGGGGAAAATCATCATTTTACAAAATGTCTCTAAGTTTAAAGCTGATTTTGCAGACAAAGGAGCTTAAATGGAACTCTAAAAGTATGGTATTTGTTTAATGAAACTTGGAACTTTACCGGGTATTAATGTAAGCGAATGCTAATGCATTCTTTAAAGCTCAAGAATAAAAAATAAAATGCTTAATTTTGAGAAAACTGTTATTTTCAGTTTTTACAACTCAGTAAAAAATTAACTATTGCAATAAAACTAGTAAATGTGAGACTGATAAATAACCTTATTTCATAGATTATGGTAATATCAAACTTTTTTGTTTACATGACATAAGTAATAAAATAAAAGCTTCTAACATACAACATCTAGCATTTATGTGGATGATGCTTAATCATGCCAAGTTTCAGTTGCATGTAACGACTAAAATAAAAAATATTGAGCCAAACTATTTTAGATATTTCTATATATACATAAAATGAACATGTATACCAAATTTCATAAAAATCTATTACCATGCGGCCATCACTTTTTTCTCAATTTTGCTCATTTCACATGGAATTGCCCATACATAAGAACAAGTGGCCTAAAACGGTGCCAAGATATCACATCCTATACTATAAGAGAGCCACACCCATGCTTCATAGTTGGCGAGAGGCAAACAGGATGAAACACTTCTCTAAGCATTCTACACTCATAAACCCTTTCGGTCGTTTGAATTAGGGTGAATAACAATTCATCTGATCATATTACCTGACGCCATGATACCTTCCTCTTCACACACACTAGGTGGCACATTTCTGTTACATGTGGAACGGCTGTACTGCAGGTGCGAAATACCTCATACCTTTTTCACAGGTGTCTGTGTTATTTTGTACCCCATTTGTATTTCATATTAAAGAGTTCTCTCAGACATATGGAGTTCAAGATATTGGTTGGTTTCGCTTCTAAAAATCGAATAAGCAAAAATTAAGACAATAAATGTTCAAAAAAAGTTGCCTGGAACTTCGAGCTCAGCGGAATATCTTCAAATTAACAGAAAGAAATTCCATTATGCAACATTTACAGCATTTTGATCCAAATTAGATCCAATCCATTAAGATTCAAAAACTTCAATAAAAGCGAAAATTTGAGCCAAAGTCCAGACATCGAGGGTCAACTGCCATTTCACATGCTAAATATATAAATTAAACTATTTAGCAACTAGCTCCTCTAATATGCAATTATTTAAAAGAACTAAAAATTGTTTTAATAAAGAGTTGGATTTATTCATAAATATTTAAACTTTTTCTTTCTATTGGAAAATTAAGCTCAAACTTTACTACCAAGAAAGGAAGAAAAAAATTTACAAAAAAAAAAAAAAAGAAATATGTAATACTGCCATAATCAAAATACAACATTTTTATAGGCTGAGGCTAAAAAAAAGCAATAGGTTAATTATAAGAAATTTTGGTTTTAAATTTTTTATTAATCAAATAAAAAGTTTTTTTTTATTTTCCTAGCATATTATGAACCATTAGAATTTAAGTCAGAAATACCTTCTAAATAAATGCACAGAAGCTGCAGCAGATGTATATGCATCCAGAAATATTTGAAGATCTTTGTTTGACCATTTTCCTTGTCGAATTGGTTCAATTAGCTAAGTACAAAGTACAAATTAGAATAAGTACACATAGAAAGTTACATGTAATACTAGAAGTTGAAGCAATAAAAAAATAAAGAAAGAAAATTGCCGGTGAAAAACAAATTAATTGGTAAAAATGAAGCTAAATAAAAAGTTTTTTTAAGTATAGTTTTTAAATATATTCAAGTAACTTGGGATAAAGTCAAGGTTTACATAAATAAATAAGGTTAACCTTTTGGATCCGGGCTGTTTTTTAGAAATTTTTCTTTCGACCCAGGTAGTACAACAGTTGAACTACAGATTTCTTTTCAATTGAAAAGAGAAGGTATAAACTGTTGTACCAGACGTATGAAACCTTGAAAAATCCCCCGCTCCAAAGGGTTCAATTGAAAATCTCAACCCCGTCTTCTAAAAAAAAGACTTACGGTACAGCATGTGTAGGTACCGCCCGGCTCTTAAAGGTAAAACCTTTGTAAATATTTTCATATTCTGGATGCATAATATTCTTTGCTAATCTGTTACCCTTAAGTTAATTAAGCACTTAAGGTTCCCACTCTTCAGAAAGATAGAAGTTCAAGCACTTTTCAAGAGCAAAAAGATTTTTTCTTCAAGGTACTACCATAAATCCATAATATACATATTGTATAAAGCTTTAATGTAACTTAAAATATCTAGAATAGATAATAATAAAAAGTGTAGAAAAACAAAATTGCATATTTTACAAGTTGATAAAAGATCTATTATTTGAGGTGGGGGGGGGGGGGGGAGAACACCCTAGATTTTGAAATCAATGATGAGTTCATAATCACTAACTTAACCTTGCTTAGCATGGCATTATGGAAGATTATGTAACTTTACAACATTCAAAAGAGTATTGTAAAATCACATAAGTTTCCATATGACAGTTTTCATTAATGAAGTAGGAAGAAAATCAGCTATAAAATGTCAAACAATTTTGAAGACAAAAATTCCTGAATTTGTAAAGCTACCATTGTCTGATTACAGATATGAAGAATGATAGTTTAGAGAATTCATTAAAATTATGGGATATTTAATGGTCTCTCTTTCTCCTTTTGCAATCTGTTGGGCCATCTGCTCCAACTTTCTCTAACGAGCTAGCTTCAGCTTTTTTCCGCAGCCTTAATCGATTCCATTGCTTTTTATTTAACCACTTCTGCACTTTTCAATAGTTTCAAGTTTTAAGCCTTGGCTTTTTCTCTCTTCCTTATATCATCTATAATCTAGTCTTATAAAACTGAAAGAAACTTCTTAAATAATTTTAAACAAGGCCGTGTAACTGACCTTATGACTACATTACACGGACAGAAACAATGCATTTTTATTGAAATTTTCATTACTTTGGAGATTGCAAGAAAGCATTAAAATGCTAGTGAAAGAAACGCTAACTCCAGAATTGGGTTCCTGTTTTCTGTTTGAAGCCAGGCTCGGAAGTGTAATGTGTATGTTGGTTGTTTGCGCTGTGATAAGAAATGCAACTAAACACAACGGTTTCATGTGGAAAATCCTTGGCGCCAATCATGTCGTATGATTATGCGGCATGTAAAAGATCCCTTGGGGTATTTGTTTGGCTTTGAATATCCTTAGGCAAAATTGAAATCCTAGTACTCTTTCGCATCAAAAAAGAGCCCAGGTGCCTCCATCTGCCGGCAACTGGGCGTCAAAATTCTTGTGGTAATGGCATTCCGCCGATTCTGGTGCTACGTGAAAGAATGGATGCTTAATTAGGATGCTCTACTGCAGCCCCATTTGAAAGAAAAAAAAAACAACGGTTTTCAAACAACTTCTCAAATATAAGAAAATATGCAAATTTTATATTAAACATGTAAAAGCAATTATTTGATTGTTTTTAAATAGCAATATCGTCTTACAATAGTGGAAAAAATATCTATTGCAAAAAAAGATATTAAAGGAAAACAACTTATCACAAATTTGACAACCAGCATTTAAAATAAAAGCGGAATATCATATAAATGGAAATATTCTTTTTTTGAATTAAAAAGAGATACATTACCTTTTCTACAATATCTACAAATAAATCTCTAACTTCTTTACTGTGGTTCAGTCCATAAGCAACATTTACAAATGTTCGAGTAAATGACTGAAAAATAGAAATTATAGCTATTTAGTATAACAGAATCAAACAAAATATTTCAAAATTTAATGAAAGCACCCTATTTTGCAGCATACTTAGTTTATCTCTTCAAAGAGGAAAATTATGGAGCTGTGGAATACATGCTGCTGTGGATTATCTACAGCCTCCCCCCTTAACATGACCTTTTGAACCTACATTTACAATTACTTACAATTTTATTTTACCTCAAATTACATCATTGTCTTTAATGTTGTTTATTTGACATATGGCCTGAATCAGTAATGTTGTTTATTTTAAGTAGTAGCCACCACAATTCAAGATGCATAAAATAAACAATATTAGAGTTTCTAGCTATGTAAAATAACCAACATTACAGACAAGGAAGCAGTTGCCTTTTGCACTATGCTACGCTGTTTGCGCCTTTTTCTTAATTTGCTCATTTGTCTGTAACTAATTTAGCATACTATAATCAAGATTTCAAAAATAAACCATTTCGTTTTAAAATAATTTTGAATATAGCTTAAAAATTATTACTTCACGTCAAGGTTTCGACATCAATATTGGAAAATTGAAACATTGATGGTTGATACATTGACCATAAAACATCGATGTTTTCAAACATCTTTTTCAAGCGTATCGCATACATATTCGTGCACAGTAACCCCTTGTTATTTTGCTTAACCGGATCTATCACTTTTTTCTTTGTCTCCTGAAAGAACAATGGCGGAAAGAGAGGGACGGTAATTGAATAGTTTATTTCAGAAACTCGCCAAGTGCACTTTTTAAAAACTTTTGGAAAACTGAAACAAAATCTTAATAAGTGAAAGTTTTGACTTTACAAAAAAAAAGTTTCTAGTCTTATTGCAAAAAGAGCAGTGGTGGCCCGATCGGTAAGGCGTCAGACTCTTAACCAGACTGTCCTGGGTTCGATCCCAGTCAATCAAAGATTTCCAGTCTTCATTTATGGTGGCTAGGGGTCGTTAAAAATGCTCGTGGTCACAAAAGTCCTCCAAGTGAATCAATGCCCATAGGGGTACTGGACGAGGGGTTTGCTCGGCTTCTGGAGTGGATAAAAAAATTTAGAAAAAAAAAAACAGCGCTCTTCAGGGCCAAATCCTGGTTAAACAATGAGCTGTGGAAGGAACGGGGACCCTGGAATGAGAAGTGAAAACAAATTGCAAAAACAAATAATGCTTAAGGTTAATGAAAAAAATTTATTTTTTAAGTGCACTTGACTGGTTTCTGAACGAAACGATTCAATTATTGAAAACTTTTCCCGGTGAGATACATATTGCAACAACTGATTAACTATGAAACTTGTTATAGCATATCATTATGATTTTGGTTTTTGACTAAAAAAAAAAAAAAAAGGCATTGAAAGCAATACACCTATGTTAAAAAAAAAAAAAAAAAAACCACTTTGACCATAAGACACCGATAATAACAAAGCAAACTTTGCATGGAACTTTTTTGCTGAAATAATAATAAAAAAAAAGACATGATGCAAAACAACAATATTTTTTAAAAAAAATGACTGAAAAACAGTGACAGTAACTATAGAACTTTTTTTCTAACAAGATACACACTGCAACTTTATATTATTATCAATGTAAATTTATTGTCAATGTAAAATTTTTGCTAAGGATAATACTTGCATATTTTACATAATTTGTTTGCTGAAGTATGAAACATCGACATTGATGTCGCAGCACTACTTCATGTTAATTTAATTGCTAAGATTATATGCCAAATCAAAATCAACTTTTTGCCATTTTATTATCTGCGGATTATACAAAGTTTTTTTTTTTTTTTATTTGGTCCGATTTTAGAAACTACAGATTATAAGCTGCCGAAGATAATACACAAGAAAATTTTGTAAGTAAATTAAAGATAAGCTATCATGATTATGATGAAAAATTCTTCATGAACAATGTTTACATTATAAAAATTTATTTTTCCATCTTACTTGTTCTAACATATATTTTTATATGTTTCAATATGACAAGAAGCATTTGGTTTTGTTATTCAATTCCTTTATTATGACAGAAAACAGTAAAAATTACAGAAAACTCAACTGAAAATCAAAGTAAATACCAATAGTTTGAGATTCGACTTAGGTTGATTTACCCTCGTCGAGTTCTCATGCATCAACACAATTCAAAAACAGATAAAAATATTACAAACATGAAAGCATAGTTCTGTCAAAGCAAAAGTGGTCCGAGCATAGGGTTGTTGAGATTAGTGGGAGTTTAAGTAATCCTGCAGATTCCGTGCAGGTATCTTCAAATTTTGCAGGACTTTGCAAATATTCCGCAAATTTTTGAAAATTGGTAGATCTAAATTTCTTGCTAATGATGCTCATTTGGCTCAAAACTCGTCATTTTTGCAAGAAAATGGTTATGTGAGAGGGAATTTTGAAATACAGCATGAAACTTGCAGACAATTTACAGCTTTCTCCCAAATTTCTTCTTTATTTTGAAAATACCTGCAGAAAATTTGAAGAATTAATCAGTTATTGAAATTTTGAAGTTGTGATAACTCTACAATTGGACCACTTATACTTAGACAGCCCTATACCATTGTGTTTGTAATATTTTTATCTACATTTTATATATAACTTATTTGGAAAATCGATAAGAGAGAGGGTAGGTAAACCTAAGTCGGATCTTGTACTGTAACCTGTCAACAAGCTATTGGACTTTTACTTGAGGGATAACAGATCCGTAGGATTTGGATAAGGAAGCTGAAAATTTTCATACATTAGTTTTAAATACATGGGTACATTAGAAATTTCACCTAAAATTGAGATGTTTGGGACAGACAATTAGAAAAATTAGGGACAGTTCACATAGAACGGCTCATATATAACATAACCAAAAAGAAGTATGCATCAATGCTTACTTTAAAATTTGAATCAATATCTGAATAAAGACGATCTGATATTTTTGGTCTTAATACAGATAAAACATAAGCTTTTAGTTCATCATAAGAGTCTTTTTCTAACAATTGCTTCAAGTCTCTAAGGTCTTGAAGGAATTCTCGATCCATTTCCATCACTGTTTCTTCATATGTACAGTCTAAATGAATAAATTATATTAAGCAAGTAATGCATCACACACACATGCATGTTTTCTTTATAAAAATGCAACTTAACCCTCGTGGGTTCCTTGGGGTCATATGTGACCCCAATGCAATTTCTGTTTAATATATCTTGTTAATCAACCATTTGTTTTTAATGGCATTTTGTGGCTTTTATTCTTCTACTTTTCTATTAAAATAATGCTATTATTGTGTTTCATTTTTCCCGAATTGCATTTTTTGCACACAAGACCCTTGCGGTCACTTCCTCAGAATGCCAAAAAAAGAGGACGTTGCAACTTTTGTCAAAGAGAACTGGACAGAAAATGCATCGAAAAATGTCATAAGTGTTTAAAATTCATTTGCAAAAATCATGTTTTTTCAGGTCTGTAACAGTTGTAAATAAATCTACAGTTATTGTAAGGGTTGCTCTTAAATTTTTAATTTTTAATGCATAAACTAAATTTTTACTTTGATTGTGTCTTTTTATTTTTATTTATTTAGCATTAAAAAGTGTGTGAACTTAAATAATGCATGTAACATTCAATAATCATAATAAATTAATTAAAGGAAGCATTGGGGTTGTTTATGACCTCAAGGGTCTTGCGTGTAACTGAAATGGGAGGGACCCACGAGGGTTAAACACAGAAATAAATTTCCCAGCACTGGAAATTAAGTTAAAATATTTACGATCAATGTACCTCTTTCAGGAGATAAATGTAAGCGTTTACTAAGCATAGTTTAAAGAACAATTAAAAATAGTTTAGACAAAGTTGCCATGCAAGAATTATAATGTTAATGCACATAACATCCTTATTTAATGTGCTTTATCTTATGAAGAAACAAACTTTGCAAATATAACAAGTGAGGCAAATACAAACAGTAAATATTTTACTCTGCTGGTGGCAACATGTACTTGACAATAATTTAACTACTTTTTAAACACATAACTGATTTAAGCCAGTTAATAGTTACCTTTAAAGATCAGGTACACCATAAGCACAAATCATTTTCAAAACTTAATATGGTATAATTCAGTTTTGTGCTAAGTTAAAAACAATTTTGTTTTTATAAAATGTCAAAGTTCTCATTATTAACCTTTTAAAGAGGTATTGAGACATGCTGATGTTCAGTTCAAAACTTGTTTATTTAATATTGGGCACATTATTACTTTTAATGGGCGGTGCCATTTGGCAAATGGCATGTGAGGCAAAGAGAAATACTTTGATTTATTTATTCATTTGTTAAATAATTCTTTAACACATTTGCCAATTTATTTATCATTTACTAATTTTATCATTTCTTCCTTTATTTATTCATTCAAACAAAATATTTCAAACAACGAAGCTGAAAATATTTCAGCAGAAAAATATTTGAACTATAACTTTGCCCCATGCATGGGGCAAAGTTAGACAAAGTGAATGACATTTCAGTTAAACCGTACAGTTTTTGTTATCTCTACTTTTTCAATTTCTAGCATTGGTGGGATAATGAACTATGAAAAATATCCTTGAGGTAGTTGAAATAAGCAGTTTTTTTGAGAATGCTGCAAACAAAAATCACATAATGCGTTAACATGAAATATAATGTTCAATTTTTTAAAAGAAAATACCTAAATGTAATTTAAATGAAATTTCAATTTCTTTACCCAAGTATGAGATTTTAAGATAGATTGAAGATTGGTAGCTAATGTATAAAGATGTAAACTTTATAACAATAAGATTCATGCTCTTTATAAAAAAAAAAAAAAAAAAAAACACACACACACACACACACACATATTAAAAAAGATAAAGAAAAGATTCATTGGTGGTCAAAACTGAATAGAAATAAAATAAACTAAAAAGGAAGTAAATAGTAGTGAAATGCATTTAGGTAGAAAGCATGCACAAAATACTATGAAAAAGTAAAATTTTTAAATATGCAATAAATTCCAGAAAATATTCTAACATGTTAAAGCTTATAATTGCACATACCTGACTTTGTACAAGACCATTTACACATCATCCAATTGGCACAGTATAGAAAGTCATCAAATGTCAAATATTGAAGCTTTTTTTTACTGGTTTCAAATCTATTACTCGTTAAGTACACTATGGCTGCATATTTTCTACAAAATGAAATTTGAAAAATTTTAAAATATGTCTATTCTTACAAATGCAACAACTGTTCCCCAAATTTACTAAGACTTACGATCTGATAACTTAATAAATAATGTAGAAAGTGTAACTGGTATACTCCTTGGCGAAAAGGCAATATTCTTAATATAAAAAGGCATGCATTGATTACAGAAATGGCAAAAAACATAAAAAAATAAATCATTTTAATATTTTAACAGCATATGTTGTTGTTCTTGTGAAGTATTAAAAAAAATGCACCAAAAATATCTTTCTAAAATACCATTTCTCATTTCAAGTAACAAAAATTTTACCTGAACACAACTTTTAAATTTGATAACGAAGCTTTTTCTTAGCATTGAAAAGTTATTCCAATATTCTTTTGAAGTATTGCAACTCAAGAACTTTTTACATTGAAAAAGATCAATTCCATACAAAATCACACTTATTGCCATTACAAAATTAACAAAAAATTTCCAACTATATCAGATGTATTGCAGTGCATCAATATTATAGAAAAATTATTTTCTTTTTTTGAGAAAAAATAGAATTTTGGTAGTTTGCATAAATTTAGAAAAGTTTTAACTGTTATTCAAAAGTTTTATTGGACAATTTTCTGTGGGGGAAAAAACTTCCCAATTATCCCTGTTTTTTGTAATTAAATATGAAAGTATACCATATTACCCTACAATAGCTGGCCTGCTGGAAATAAGTGAGGTTGACCAGTAGGGTGGAGCGAAAAAAATGAATTTTTGATTTTCGTAAACTGGTACCTTTCATTTACTGTGAATGAGGATAAGTAACAATTCTGTAAAATATTTCACTTTTGCAACGTCATCTTTAGTCTGCGCATTTGGACTAAAGTTTTGAAATTTTTGATTTTTTTTTAGATTTTTCAAATTTTTAAAAAAAATATTGCAAATGATAAAACTAGTGACGGGTGGTTATTAAATGGAAGAAAAAGGTTTGAAATACTGTAAAGGCCTTTTTATTCGCGAGGCCTTAATTTTCGCGAGCCCTTCGTAATCGCGAAAATTTAGGCCTCGTGAATTTTTTTTTACTTTGGACTTTTTCAACTTTCGGTTCTGTACATGCAAAATTCGCGAAATTTTCGGCCCGCGAAATCACCGATATATTCATTTTCGCGAAAATTACGGCCCGCGAAATTAAAGGCCTTTACAGTATACAAGGAATTTTTTAAAACCAGTTTAGATTATGATTTCAGTTCGTGCATTACGCTCAAAGTTAATCAAATTTCCCAAAATTTATGATATTTTCAACAATTTTTAACTCAGTATTTCCTCTCAATATTCACTTGAAGTGTCTTCAAACCTGTTTTTATTTATTTTGTTATTACTTTGAACCCTGAAACTCTTCGCTAGCTCGTGTAGAACTACACAGGACTCACCACGAGGAGGTGACCGCACTTCTAGTCCTACATGAGAACCCTTCCTTTCCAAACAATGCGAGCACGTATTTACATTTCTTAGATACGTCTTTAACAGTTAATATGTTCCTTTGTGTCGTAAATTGATCAAATATTTCTGTCAGATATCCTCGTTTTTACTAACCTTATTCTTTTCCTGTGATTGAATAACAATTTTGAAGAGCTTGTGAGCTTTTTGACAGCTCTTTCAACTGATTGAGTCTTGAATAGAAGTTTAAAAAGAGCGCTTTTAGAAATCATATTTAAATTCTCAGCTTCCAGAAATCTTAGTAAATATTTTGTTAAATTACGTGTAAAAGGTGGCTTTGTAATTTCCATATCACCACTAGAAATCATATCGATGTATTCTGATTTTTTATTTGTGTATGTAATGTATAAAAATTGATTTTTTATCTTTTTTTGAATTCTGAACTTGTTTGCTTGTTTATTTTTTAGATTGAGCGTTGATAATACAATTTAAAACAAGTTTCTTTATATGCTCTCTCTTATGAACTAACTAGATTATTACTTGACGTTGTCCGGGTGCTTATTAATACAACATAGCTCTAAATAAAAATAAAATTTTATAAAAAAAAGTAAAACCGACTTCAAAAACGCAGCTGAAAATTGCTCTTAAAAGTAAAAAATAAATTTATTCTTTGAACACCATCGATACTACTTTTAAACATGAGTTTTGAAGTCGGTGTCGAAACAGTTAATAAAATCATTCTTACCATTGATTGTACTATTTATTGATTTTTCCCATCAAAAAACACTTGAAA
>JAXGGA010005318.1:0-79401 GCA_038373865.1 Uloborus plumipes | reverse complement strand
AATGATTTTCTACCTCTAGTTTCAACTTTATATTCGAAAAAAAGCCGCAAACCATACTCCTCATGTTTTAAAATAAGACTTGTTTAATGCGTGTGGTTTTCTTCGAAATAACCTGCTGGTAAAAGTTATGTTTTTACTAATCGGTGTCACAAAAGGATGTATCCAGGCCCGTCATTTAGGGGGGGCTGGGGGGGGGCAACTGCCCCCCGAACTTTGGGAAATCAATGTATTGGCATATAAGTGGGCGTGGTTTTGCCACTTTTTGGTACATTTTACATTGTGTATGCACCCTTTGCCCCCCCCCCCCTGCAAAAATTCGAAATGACGTCCCTGGATGTATCGAAATAATCTATCGTTGGAATCTATCATTGGAATGAACAATCTCCTAATGAAATAACCCGTGAAAAAAGCGTATCACCAAGGTTTGACGAATGTACCGTTTAAGGAAATTATGTGAAAAGTCTACCATACGAGAAACAATATGTCCAACTCGGCGAAACTGTATGAATGAAGTGGCAGACGAAATGAGCTATCGATGTGTCTATCGGCAAAGAAATCTAATGTTGAAGAGCTGTCATTTTTCATGAAAAATACAAGTGACTAGACTACGTAAAGAAGAGTTACAAAGTAAAGGATCGATATTGACTTTAATGTTTATAAATATCAGTTTTGAAAAAAGCTTCCACAAGGGTGAAAATTGCACTTGTCTCATCAAAATCACATAAATTTAGCAATCAATTATTTTTTTCAGAATTAATTTTCCTTAATTCGAAATAAGTAAAAAAAAAAAGGTATGTTTCATACGTTGACTTTTTTACCTTTCCTAATACAGTGCTACTTTTTTCTTAAAATTATACAATAAATCTTAAATTCAATGTTACGTTACAGCATTTTTTATGCAAATTGTAAACAATATTTATTTATTTTTGTCTTATTCAGTTTAAACAATACATTTTAAAAATCATTGACATTTACTACTTTACTACTCAGTTTTATTTGCTAAAAAAATGCATCAGACAAAGTTCCTTGCTGTAACCGTAAACTCCTAACCCTGTCTCGAAACGAGAAGAAAGAAAGAAAATACAAGCTTAACCTGCAAATATATCAGCTTGATAAATTTTTTCATTAGTTGGCCAAATAGAAAAGGACTTTTTTTAGTGGAATTCTTTGTTCTTCTTTCTGGACCGCCTCTAATCAATACACAAGAATCAATAGGGGAAAAATTAAATAGAACAAAAAGAACCAACTTTAAGAGCTTCTTTTCTCAGATTCTAAGGACATTTAGATGTATTTATAGTACACAACAGTTTGCTGTACAGCTTTTGAGGCAGTATTAAAGAACACATGTTCAAAGGGTATTCACGATAAATAAATAAATATGTAAATAAACCTAGATTAATGAATGGACACAAACTGAAATATTTTTGGCAATTGAAATTCATGTAGTTAGTATTTTAACGATGTGCTTGTGTGACTTCTTGTATTTAGAAGCACTTTAAATTATTATGTGTTTTTAAACTTGTCTATTGTTTAGTTTTTCGTTAGCGATTGAGTTTTTTTTTTTTAACTAAAAAGCACTTACTGGATGAGGAGTAAACGTTGACTATAATTTTGAAAAATGTTGGTTTTACTGCAAATAGCTCTTCGAGTTAATTTGAGCTAAATAGCATGATTAGTAATTTAAATCTAAGACAAGCATCGGTACTGCGTACAGCTAAAAAATCTAGATGGTTCGCTTATTGGGTCATCATTTATTAAACATTTACCATTATAAACTAATGTTAATAATCATTTGTGCATCTTGTGTGTTGATTATGATGTCAATATAACTTTTCCGTCATCAGTCTCGGAATGTCATTATTTTTAATCATCGATAAATTATCAATTTTACAAACAAAATCGATGGGTATAAATTATTCGTTCTAAAGAACTAAATTAATACGGCGTCGCACCCAAATATTAAAAATTGAGATTTATCAAGTATTTAACTTGTTTTAGCATGTAATTAAACTAACTTCTCATGAAAAATTATCTTTTCTTTCTCAATGATGATAATTATTTCTGAAATAAAGTACATTTTAAAATCGTTATCTTTAGCGAAAGCAGGAGTGATTTTTTCAAACTCTGATAGGTCATAAATAAATAAGTTTAAATACAAAAAAGAATTTATTAACGAAATTAATGTACAACAAAGTTTAATTCTTTTCGTTATCACATTCACAATTGCAACATCTGTCATATCTGTAAACTAGCTTTGATATAACTTCTTCTTAAAATGTTGCCGCAAGGCATTTGAGGTGAGCTGTGGTGATTTTTGTAATTTTTTGGTAATTTTAAAAGCGTTTCCATTAGGGATGCACCGATAAGCAAATTGGCCAATTTATCGGTAATCGTTAATCGGTACTGCCGATTAATCGGTGCATCCCTAGTTTCCATGCCTCCCTAGCTTTGATTTCCATCGATAATTCATATATAATGAACCTTTTTATAAATTAATTTTTTTAACCACTTGTTCAACTCGTTAAACTTGGTCAACTCTAACAACATATTTGCGACCCAGACTTCCTTTATCATGCACATTAGTTCGGCCATCTTCAATCGCAAGACACCATCACAAGTTGCCTAATTACACTTGACTCGTTATTCGATGACTTTCCGCTGCAGTACCTCCTTCTGCCCGCAAGAAACAAATAACAATTTGCAATTCAAGCTTATTGAGAGAATCAACAGCAAAAGTCATGTTTACGAGACTGTAGTTCAACAAGAAATAGCGTGTTGGGTTCAGAAGAGACGGATAGTATAGAACTGAACACGTGCTGTTACCTGATACATGCCTGGGCTTCATAACGTGAGATTGGAGATAGTGAAAAAAACGCCCCTTATAAATTTGTAGGAACAAATTTCTGCATGAAAATTAACTATGGAATAGGACATGTTTTTAAGTGTGAATTTCTTCGTTATACTATCAATATTTTAATTTTAACTCCTCATCGTTTTTTTTTTTTTTACTAATTCTTTCCTGTCAAAGGTAGCAAAACGCGTTATTTGTTCCTCCATTTATTAATTACGCTTAAAAAATCAATTTTTATTAAATGATAAAAGATTCTTACTCAGGAAAAAGTAATGTTTCTCATACTCATATTTAAAATCGTGATTAGAAATAAGGGATACTTTGTGCTCAAGGATCTGGATAGTTTCCAATTATTCCAGTTAAAACAAGAAATAACAGTTTTCCTTTTATACTATTGCACATAAAATACACCTTAACACAAGTTTTAAACTATGCAGTTAGGATGAGTAGCATATAAGGTGATTCCGCTAAGAGAAACGTTTAAATAATTTATTACTTACCTGGCCGTAACTATCGGAAAGTATAAAAATGTACAGTTGTACAACACGAGCATAAGCATTTTATGCTTAAACTTCCATTCATTTTAACATATCTCTTAAGCTGCTGCCATATACATTAAGGAAGTACTAAATTGAACCCAGGTTTAACAAAGGTATTAATATAGCATTTCACTTTGTCAATTCTGTTTAAATGCAAACAACCTTTACGTGGCTCCCAAATAATGTTCAAAACAAAACCATTTTATTACTTCTAGGAACTTAAAGATCGGTCATTACGCTCATTTTTATTGTAAGCAATTCGACTTTGACATTATTCGTGCTAATAGTATGGTTATTAATAGCGCTAGCAGTAAAAGAAGAAGTTTCGTCGAGTAAAAACGCTGTGAACTATTCTTTGTAAAATGATGTCAAGCGTTCAAGCAGCCTTGAGCTAGAAATGATTGACGGCAATAGCGCTTTAAAGAGCTCTCTTTATTCAATGTGTGACAGAAAGAATTTCTTTGCTTCTATTTTGTAGCGTAATGTGGGAAAAAATATTTTTTTTTAAAGAAAAAAGGTTTTCTAACTGGTTACTGCTTTAAATGATGAATTTCGAGTTTCTAGACCGTCTTGTGCTTTCAGTTTTTAAGTTAATTGTTTAATGTGAGGCATTAATTCTTTTAAAGTTTTTTTTTTTTTTTTTTTACAGTTCAAAAATGAAGAACTGCCTACCAGTAGATAGGATATTTAAAAACATTAAATATTACTAGAGCCAATGACGAATAGGTTCTTTATTTGCATAGGGCTACAAATAAAAATGTTTTAGTTACAAAAATGCACCGCACCACCACTTTGTAGTTAAAGTAACAACTAGTTACTTAAGCTTAGCTAATGGATAAACGGAACAATATTTTTAGTACTTGAGAAAGATGTATGGCTTCATTAGAATTAGCTAACCGTAATTCTTAATTGTTAGCTTTATTGGTAAGTAACTGTAAGTGCTGGTACAACGAGGAGGGTTTACAAAAAAGAATGTGTGAGGATATTTTGATATCGGCATATCTGACCTTAAGTTAACCAAAAATATATCTACAATTAAATGAAGAATATTAATTAAAAAATTATGAAGAATATAAGCATTAAGTTACCATCCTTAAGCCCGGGCTTTGGCAGAACTAGCATACAGTTGGTGAACTGCAAAAACAAATCGATAAAATACTATGCATTTGATGTAAAAACTGGTGTTTTCAATGCGATTATTTATGAGCTGGAGTAGGAATAAGTATATTATTTGATTCCATAAAATAAAAGATCAAAAACATATTTGTGCTTAGGAGTCAATAGAATGAACAATCTTTGTAAAAAAAAGCAATTTTCACAGGAATTGTGCTTTATATGCTTTTATTCAGTATTTTATTCATATAACTGTTTTTGATTACTAACACATGTATGTTTGAAAGGTGATTGCCTCCAACGTAGAGAAAGACTAATGAATTGTGAGTAAAGTTAGTTACAATTCAAATGAAAATTCACAAAAGTAAAAAACACCCACTTAAACAAAACCAGGAAAATGGAAAATAAATTGCTCTTTCTTCGATTTCCTTAAAAACCACCTAGATCAAAAACTAAGAAGAAAATGTAAATGGAAAACTCGCAAATGAATTACTTAGATTTTTCTAAAAAAAATCTGTTGTTCCGTAATCAAAAGCATCTTGAGTCCAAAAAAGCAGGCTAAAATGTTATTTTTAATGTTAAAAAGTTTAAGACCACAACGTCATGCCCTCTGAAGATTCTAAAATCACGTAATTATTTTTTCTTATTATTTTTTTTAGTGTTGGAAGGACAAAAAAAAGTGTGGAAAAAAACATGCCAAATTAAACAAAACTTCTTTTTAAGCTTTCAAGTTTAATTTAGTTTTTGACTCGAATAAAAAGTGCGAAGCTTTTGTTTTATTTTTGCACCAGAGGAAAATTGGCTATTTAGTTACTATGTGGAAACAACGCAGATAAAGCCAAAGAATGCGTTTTCTCGCTCTAATACTTTCTTTTGCCATGTCTTTTTTTAAAGTTTACTTCCAAAAAATAGTTTTGAAGGTATTTTAAGAAATTTATCTGTTTCTTTTCATCAAGTGTTAATTAAAACCTACGTCCAAACAGTTACGGTGAGTTTGTGTTAAATTTTTGTTTGCCCTTTGTACTACATTTCCTTTTTCAAGCGCAAGAAAGGTATGTAAGGATTTATTGCCTCTTTCTGAGGAGGAAAGATTTCGTAGCTTTTTGATAAATCTTCACAAAGGACCAATGCTATGTAAGAGAATGTTAATCCTTTATTAGATTCTCAAGTGTTGTATGATGCATCAATATTAATATTTGTATTAATTATGTATATATATTTTTTGCACGGTATTACTTTTTCTATACAATGCTTCAGTTTTTAATTCACCAGCGAATACATTAAATTAACTCCATTTAGACGTTTTATAACTTGTAGCTCCTACCATTACGCTATACAAACACATTTGGAAGAGTTTGATGCACTTTCCTATCTGAGAGGATGTAAATAGAGGGACGTTGTGAATCAAAACATATTTTAAGGAAAAACACATAATACATATTTAGTAAAAGCATATAAAACATATTTAGTAAAAACATATAAAACATATTTAGTAAAAACATATAAACCATATTCAATAAAAACATATAAAACATCTTTGTTAAAAATAGATCTTTGAGACTGATGTATTTTCCTACCTCAAAGAATGTGAATAAGGGACTTGGTGCATCAAAAAAAAAAATTCTTCATATTGTATAAAAACTGTATGGCAACAATAAATTTGTGATTCACAATTTAAATCGAGGTGAATAAAAGAAATACATGAAAATGTCAGGTGTGTGTATTTATTTTTACGCATCGTTGAAGAGTAATTTACGAAATTAGAATACGCATTGAGAATTTTTTCCTTATAATTTTCTGTGCATGCACGAAACGTGGTGTATTTGAATGTCTTTATTAAATTTAAGATAAAACTGCAGCACCTTGCGAAATATTTTACCAAAGCTGCACCATACTGGGACAGTTAAAATACACATTTACGTTGCAATTCCTTTACTATTTGTAAATAATAACAATGATTATTTTTAAAAAATACAAAAATAAACCACTTTTCCAGAAACTATTTCAAAGAAACAATTGCACTCTTGAAAAATAATGAAATATATAAACAAAAAAACTGCTTGAAAAACCTGCATTTGAATTCCAGCTAAACAAATTATGAACCGACTTTATTTTCATAATTGTTTTAAACGAAAAAGTCACTGGAGAAAGAAGGTTTCCGATGATTCATGACTGTAGAAAAGATCGTACTGCAAAGTGTGTCAGGATCCCAAAGATAATTGACCTCGATGGCCTCGAGACAGTAGCATATTGATCGAGCAATAAATCACTTGGCCGGCTCCGGCCCCACTGCTCTACTAAGGTGTACTGCATCGAAATTTTAACTCGCGCTTGTAAAAAACTTCAATCCACTCGTTGCTTTAATTTTAGAGGACGATGAGGTTTATATACCGTCTTCATATACTTTTCAAGGGTTTTTAAATTATAAGCAAGGATTAACTCTTTTTAAGCCTTCCTTGTTTTTTAATTATAATGGTTCTTTCTTTTATTTTCTAATTTTCCTTTATTTGTATATGTATTTATTTTATTTTGTTATTTTGTTTACTAATTTATTTTTTGGATGTCCTTATTTCTTGGTTAAAATTCGGTAAAGATTGGGTTGGGAGTTCAATCGACTCGTTGCTTAAATTTTAGTGGATAGTGAGGTTTATATACCTTCTTTATATACTTTTCGAATGTTTCTAAATTATAAGCAAGATATAAATATTTTTAAACCTTCCTTGATTTTTAATTACAATGGCTCTTTCTTTTCTTTTCTAATTTTCCTTTATTTATATGTGTATGTATTTTATTACTTTATTTTTTTATTATTTTATTTACTAATTTATTTTTTTGGATGTCGTCATTTCTTGGTTAAAATTGGATAAAGATTGGGTTGGGCGTTCAATCGACTCGTTACTTTAATTTTAATGGACAGTGAGGTTTATATACCTTCTTTATACTATACTTTTCGAGGGCTTCTAAATTATAAGCAAGATAATACTCTTTTTAAGCCCTCCTTGTTTTTTAATTACAATGTCTCTTTCTTTTTTTTTCTAATTTTCCTTTAGTTATATATGTATTTATTTTATTACTTTATTTTATTTTATTATTTTATTTACTAATTAATTTTTGGATGTCCTCATTTTTTGGTCAAAATTGGGTAAAAAGTGTCGATCCTTCAACATTTTAAAACAAACATTTGTTGTAACAGAGGTGTATTTATCGGGTCAAGAATAAGGGAACCGTACCTCACCAGAATGTCGGACAAGCTGTTGCACGTTTAAGTCGTTTTCACTCTCTTTTTTAAAACTGTACATTGTCTGGCAGTGCTGAGATACAGTTTCAATGTCCGCGATACTTTTGACTTCTTTTTATTCTTTTATATATTATTTGCGGTATAAAAATGAATGCGAGTGATATTTTTTTAAAAACTTATTGTTATGTATTTCAGGGTTTAGGGAAGATGATAAAAGTGGTTTATTTTAGCAAAGTGTCATATAAAAGAAGTGAACTAAGTCCTTTAGCGGGCATTTTTTTCCTTGCTAAACTTAGTGAATTTATCTGTAGCAAAAACACTCAGGAGCAACAACTTTCGGTTTTATCTCTTACCGATATCAATTTTACTTCGCAAATTAATATATTCTCCTAATAAACTCTTTATTATTTGCTAAATTACACTACTATCTAAGCTTTTTATTATTTTGCTCTTACACTAACTTTGTCACGATAGCTTGTTTGTTGTAAAATTCTTGCATAATATTGTTAGTTTTATCACTGAAAATTCAATATTGTGCAACAAATACATTCTATGTGATTTTTATTTTAATGCTAGTATACTATTCGCTTAAAAGCAATATATGTGTGCTTAAAAAAGCAATAAAAGATTAATTATCTTTTTTTTTTTTTTTTTTTGAAATATATAAAAGTAGTATTAAAGAAGTATAAAAATATAACAGTTTTCAATATTACGGATAGCTAGCTAATCTAATTTGTTAAAGTATGATTGTATGCATTTACTTATCAAACGTAGGAACTAAATTAAAACATCAGTATGTTAAAATTTACCATTTAATTTTTCATAACAAATTTTTCATGTATTTAATATACTTTTAAATAAATTACTAATTCATTTTTTTTTTTAACGACTGAAACAAAGGTATTCAACCACTTTTTTCTCTCTTTCGGGACACACCAAAATATCAATTTTAAATCAAGCAAAACTGCAAATATCTCTGCAAATATCTCTGTAGTCTGAAATAGTGTATATCGTTGGAAGAGAAATATTTTTAAATACCTCCAAATATTTGTCTTGTTCAATCTAAACTTTAACCACGCTAAGTACTTGTACATTCATTGGTTTGTTATACTTAACCTGTAGAAGTTTCTTTTACACTGGTTCATTTCATGAAATCAGCTTTTAATTTGTTTGATTTTATTTTTCTGTTTAATTCTTTATATTGCTTGCAATATTCATGATATGCATATAACCGTCTAATATGGTTACTAAAAGATATGTAGAGGAATATGGAACATTATACGATGAATAATATTTAGGCCTGTCTGATTAGCACTAATTTATAGTTTTGCACGGTTAAATTACGTATTTTTAAGCAGAAAAAATACTTAATCAGATTATTGTAATTTAAATTCAGTTTAAACATGTACTTTAACTTCTGATTTTTTCAATTCCCTCTTAGTAATACTGATCTCGTTTAAGTATAACGCAATTTATATGCATCCATGTTTTTGAAATCAGCATCCCCCGTTCCTCCCCTGATCTTAAGTTTTACATTCGCTGCTGTATTACAATCCAACATATCCTAAACAAAGTATACAAATAAAAATAATATCCCATATTATCCAACATCATCTTTATACATATAATATAGCTGTATTGAGCGTCATAATTTATGTAGAACTAACAAACTAAAAAGCAAAAAGTTATGTCGTCGCCTAACAATGAACTCCCTGTACATAATAATAGAAGCTGTTCTCGCCTTTAATATTTTTACATTCCTCCTAGGCCCAAAAATATGTTGTTAATCTTGATAATGACCTACTGATTGCTCCATTTTTACACCGTTTGCTTGATATCATTCATATTTAACGTTGTTTTTCGCGCAACCCTTTCAATTTGATTGTCGGCTTTAATACAGACCAATCAGCGCATGGCACTTTGAGTAATGAGATTCAATGTTTCATTTTTGCCGGGAATCCCAGACGTTCTTTGTTTATTCCGTATTTCTCGCTTACCTATTTTTTTGTTATTAAAGTCTCTATGTTTCAAAATGGGGCTTTCTCATTTTTGTGGGATGATTGTTGAAATTTCCAAGTCCATTAAAACGTAATTCAGCAATAGTTTTATTTTCTAGTGAAGTATTTGGTCATATTTTTATCACTTCTAAAGCATTAAATGATTTGAACTATTTCACTTTAGAAGTCTGATATTGATAAATGTACAATTTATTTTAAAAGTGGTTTAACGCCATCTTTAAAATACTAAAGCTTGTCACGTTTTCTTCTAAATCGTATACTATTTACTTACTAGTTTTACTCAAGTTCAGTTACTAAATGTATAACTTCATTCGAATAATGAACTCAGAAATACTGCACTTAATTACTAAGTTTGTTACCAATTAACAAAAAATAAATGCTTCAAAATATGAAGTTTCACCGTTGTTACAGTTTGCTTCTCAAATAAATGAAATAAAATGCTTTCTTTTTCGAAGAAATGTTTTGATGGACGTGAAAAGTACTTTTTTTCGAAATAGGTGTGAAACAAATCAGATCAGTCGACGCATCGAGCTTAATTTTCACCAATTTGGATCCAAATTCTTTGCATTTACTTACTAATTTTTCATTGTTGCGGAGCTACAGCTAATTTTATAGTAATAAAATGTAAAATTGCTAATTTTACTGTAATAAACTGTAAAATTGCTAATTTTACTGTAATAAACTGCAAAATTGCTATTTTTATAGTTTATTACCGTGCATTTTAAAGTTTTAAACTGGAACCTCAGCTGCCAATATTGTATTGTAAAAACAACAGTTCATTTTTTGTATTGTAGGGTTAGCAAAGCAAAGTTTCGGGAATTGCCAAACTTTGCCAAATTCAAGTGCCATGCCGATACTAATTGCTCACACTAAAAAAAACCAAACCCGATAAATTTCCTGAAAAGGCAACCGCTCATCAACCGCCAGAAAAGGCAACACGGGCTGGATCCAAATGGTAAACCTAATCTTGATGCGTCGGCTCGTCTATATAGAGGATTTAGGTCAATCCACAAATCGAAGCCTTGCGTAAACATGTTAGAGCTTTAATTTAAAAGCACAAAATACTTGTGACCATAAGTGTAGGAGGATTCTCTGAGAAGACTGACAACCGAAGCGAGTAGTGGGCGGGAACTCCTTAGCCTTTAATATTAATCTATGCTAATAAAATCATTTCCGTGTCTGTTTGTCTAGACATGTCTTCTGGAAAATGTGTGTTCGAGGTCACATCCTTATGACTAGGTTTTATGTATTCTGTGGAAGCCATTTTAATCTTTTGCATTCTTCAAGGGCGTTGAGATTCGGATATATTAATTACCATTTTTATTAACAAAATGCGTCCGTTTACACTTAGGACAACTGGAATTTATTTGAGTTGACATCTTTGATCTCTGTTTAATACAAAGAAGCCACCACAGATCTAACAGAAGCAGTAAACAAAGGACATAATTTTTTTCTGTATCAGACATTTTCGACACAGCATAGAGATACTTTGAATTTTCACAATCGTTTAAAAATTTGAGAAAAAAAAGGGTATTCTGCCGTGCTAAGCGCAGAAGTGGTATCTGCACTTGAGCTCAAACTGAGATATTACTCTTTAAAGTTTCGCACACCATGTATTTGATACAGATGAAAATTTTTCAGAATTTTTTAAGAAATATTTCTCGTTCTCAAATGACCATATAATTTTCTATTTAGGTAAAATACGTCACAAAGAGCCACCTGGTGGCAATAACTCAATGTTGTTAAAAAGTTCAGATACGACTTTTGTGCTTAACACGGCAGTAATGGGAGATATGATGACATACTCTTTCAGCCGTTAAATGAACTTAGTCATTATGATACTAAATACCCGTATTATTTTAAGAAGGGCAATAAATAATCCTGCAAAATTTTAATGAGCTTCCGAAACATCTCGTGAGTAGAGATCCGTTATTAAAAGTTAGTATTTCCTCTTCCGGCATTTACAAAATTTAACCGTATCGCAAGCGGAATGTGAATACCAATTTCGACCCCGTTTTTCTTCCTGTTATGAGTGGAGAGATAATCAAGAGACTATGTGTGCTTTTGAGTGCAACGCATTAGCTGGAAAAACGAAAAATAAAATATTTCTAGCTAGTGCGTCTATCGTTAAAAGTGTGTATCTTAATGTCACTCACGTCCACGCTTTGTTTATAAACTATAAGTAGAGCGTTGTCATAGTTATTTTTATCATTCCCATAGCACATTTTAAACAATGAACACACACACACACACACACATGCTCTATTAAAATGTTTTGAATATTAAACTGTAAACTAAACCTGTTTCCCTATTTTAATCTTACGAGGGAAAAAAAAGAGGAATATAAATTAATCATTTCGTTGACTAATTTCGACTAAAAGATGAAAATTGCTGTCATAGTGAAAGGATGAAGAAATATCTTTATTTAAAAATTTTAAATTGAATTACTTCACTTAAAACGAACATGAATAATTTGTTTCAAAAAAATGTATTATTCAAGTAAAACACAAAGTTTTTAAGAATAAAATTTAATAACTTTTTCAAGAATAAATTCTTTATATTCCAATAAACTATGTACGAGGATGCTTTCTTTTTAACAAAAACATAATCTGCATTTCCTGTGCATTATAAGAATTAATTATTCTTTTACAGAAGTTATGCTGAAGAAAATTTATAAAATATTCATTTGACAGACTGAAGTAGTTCATTGCATTTAACTGGAGCGAACTATGAGTAAAAATAATAAATAATTCGGAGGTTTAAAGTATATTTTCTCCTCAAATAATAAAAATGAATCATTTGATGCAAGCGAATACCGTGTTAATTATCATGTTAAGTTTTTCAATGTATTCACAGGCGCAAAAAAATAAATACATGAAGCCATGAGATAAAATACTTTTAATATTTAAGCATATAAAAAAGCTAAAATTACACTATTTTCAGAAACGGATCAGAGTACTAATCAAAATAATTTGAAGAAGTCAAAATAAAGTTTACCAAAGCGTTTATACCGTTTTTAAAAAACTTTTTAACATTTTCATTTTTTCTTTTGCACTCATTTTCTAAGAAATTAAAATAAGGAACCTATCTTGATTTCTACACATACTGGTTGTAATAATATTTTTTACACTTTAATAAATAAACAAACCAAATAGACAAATATCAGCATACACAAAATATACAACATTTTACTCGAATCCTTTATTAGAAGTGATGCAGTAAAAAATAATAAATTGCTCAACTGGCACTATGTAAAGTAATTGTCAGTTATCTAATTTCCCGAGACAAAGTTTTTTTGTAATCGCCTCAGGGGTGCAGTGTATGCGTGGTATGTATTCGTGGACCGTGTTTAAAATAAAAAGTCAGAAAGAAAAATAATAATTGCAATTGAACTCGTCTCATAAAGTCATAATTGCTCGCTTGACTGCCTGTACCCACAGGCATTTCGAAAAGAAAAAAAATATATTAATCTCGAGTTGTGTACTGCAGATTTTTACAGAGGCGAAGATTTTTATTTAAAGAGAAAAGAGGATAATTTAAAGTTTTGAATGTTGGTGTGGATTCCTTCACTATGTTTAAAATTTATAATACAGTATGTTTGATAATGTTTTTTAATTATTTTTCAATAAAAAAAAGGAACAAATTAGGTAGTATGAAATTTACACATTTCTTTCGATTTTTTAAAAATACCTTGGACGTTATTTCTACGTTATAGGTCGAAAATTAATCTATTTATAGATCGACAGAGAACTTTCTACCAGGGAGTTTCAAGTTTTTCCAGGGGGGGGGGGCAAAGGGTAAAAATGCAATACAATTTCACTAGAAAACAACAAAAACCACGCCCACTTATATGTAAATACATTGATTTCTCAAAGTCAAGGGGGGGGGGGCAAATGACCCCCCTGCCCCCCTAAATGACGGGCCTGCTTTCTACTAAAGATATTTTTTCTAGAATAGTCTAGAAATAGTGTAACTCGGTAGATGGATAAGACGTAGAGAAGATGTTCAAGAACCATAAGTACAGAAGAGAGCACCGATGAAAACGTAACTCTCACGCGATAAAGGGACGAAAAAATAATAAATCCGCAGCACATAATGCTATTTTAAACATTATTTTCTTTAAAAAAAAACTGCATTATGGGATTTCATCATCATATTAATCTTTTAACAAACATCTACAATTATTTAAGTCATATGGAGATGAAATCGGGTGAAATAGACTCCTTATTGTTTTTGGAAAGTTTGTAACTTTAACCTATAAGCTCTTTCTTCTTTTTCTTTCTTTTGGCCTTTCAATAACTTTTGAAACAATACAAAGATTAACGAATAAGTTTATTTCATTTAAAATATATTGACGCAACTTGGTGTTTCGTAAAGCGATTAGTTTTATTCATAAAAAATCTATTCATACACCACTTAGCAATAAGTAACTTCTAAAAACGACAATAACAGTCCCTGAAACATTTGACTATCCGAAAAAAAAGTTCTTATCCTTAGCAAGAAAAATAAGAAAATGAAGTTAATCATTGTTTTATCGCACAAATTTTGCATAATTTTCAAGCACAAAGATATTTCTTCGATTCTTAAGCAAAGCAGTAATCATATCATATAATTATATTGCTTGAAAAGGATTAAAAAAAAGTTTTAAGCTAACGCTCATATTCCAACCAATTTAATAAAACACTCAATGAGTGAAATTACATAAATTTGGTGCTTTAAAAAAATCATTCAGTAAGAATCAAGACAACTTCAACATTTGCATTGCAATCATATGTTACGAGTAATCATATATTTGATGATACACATAAGTTATTGAGTTTTACCAGCGGATCTAAATAGTAGTGAAGTATTCCACTTCTAAAAAACACGTAAAACATGCTTCACTGTTCCTATACCTACTTGGCAGTAATGCCTATTTCAGAGAAACCTCAAACTGTGGGTAAGCACCATGTGATAATGCGCAGCAATTGCAAAATAAGATTTGTCTCCCCCCCCCCTTTTTTTTGTTCATTTATTTTTATACTAGCTTCTTTGTTTCATTAGAAATTTCGTGTTTTGTTTGAAATTTGAGATTAAATATTGAATTTGAATTCAGGACGTTATTTCAAAAATATTAAAGTTTTATGTATTATAGTTTAATTTTTTTGAGATTAAATATATATTTCAACAGCATCGTGCTGATTTGTTTCGTTTAGTTTTAAATATTTTAATTGTTCGAATTGATTGTTTTAAAACTCAGGTTACTTATAAAAACACATTAAAGTAATTATATAATTGATTTTCTGCGAACCAAAAACCGCAAGTAATAATTTTGTAAAGTAGTTTAAAGGCGGTGTCTTGCAAGCACAATTTTATCAATATATTAAATGAAAATACAGTAACTACAAATAATAAGATTAAAAAAGATAAAGGCATAATGTTTTTATCTATGGGCCATTCCATGAAAAGTGAAACCAATTGGTCAAAAATTCATATTGAAGTTATGTTGCTATGTTATACATCATTTTAAAGCTTAAGATGTATATTTTAAGAATCCTGCATTGGTTTTTTGGTGAGAGTTAGAATAATACTTGTTTTCTTAGTTGGAAGTACGATATTCACGAACTTGTAAAAATCAGAAAAAAGAACACATTTTCAAATGCATATTAAAAACAAAAATAACTACTTGTAGCACAATTTTAACTACTAAGATGGTACTATAATAATATGCATTCATTAATTTCTTTTGATTTGATCTAAATGGTGTAGTTGAAGTTTGAAAAAAAGAAGTTTGATGTTACGTCTGTAACAAAAAAGAAGCAAAAGTTGTCATTACGTCTCAAAAAATCAAAATTAAAAAAACCCTCAATGGTCCTTTTGGCAAAGTCTTAGAGTAATTGCCTACCATAGTTAAAAATATTGCAACTGATTTAGTTTTTAAATTAATGCTGTTACAGACGTAACATTTCGGCCATAACAAATGGCTCTATGTTACGTCCGTAGCAAAAGTAAATTTCCAATTAAATAGGTAAAAAGCACAGGATGAGCAATACATGTATATAGCATAATATGGTACGAGTAATAAAGTTTCTGGTATTCTGATTTTGAAATGTTTAATTATGTCGGCATGTAATTGAAATTTATTTCTTAAGATTAATAAAATACACATATGGTATAACTGATTATAATTTATACCTCAACTGGCATTTTTTTGCTACGTCACATGGAAAGGGAGCTGTGGATGGAGTTGGGGGTATGGTCAAGCACCAGGTTTGGCAGACAGTAAGATCTAGAACAGCATTTGTCAACGACGCTCCTTCCTTTTTTCAGTGTGCAAACTCCATTTCAGAAAAAGTTACAATTATTTGCATGCCCCAGGAAAATGTTTTAAAGCTGACGCCAAAATTGGAAGAACGGTGGGCTAACATCGCGAATTTGCCAAAAGCCCGCGAAATGCATTGTTTTCGAACAGAATACGAAAATGCCGTTCGAATTTCGAGAACGTCGGACGAAAAAGGACACACTTTTTCATTCAAAAAAAAAAATATATATATCAAAATTGACCAACTGTCACCAAGAAGGTTAAATTTTAGTTTGGTACTAGTATTCTGCTATATCATCCAACATTTTCAAATTTTTAAGTTCTCCTAAGACCAATCACTGATTCCAGGGAGGAATTTACTTTTCCCGATTTTTTTATGTAGCAGCCCCATTATGCATTAATTTTAAGAATACAAATTAATAAATTTGTGTGAAGGCCCTTCTAAACTTTTCTTGTGTCAATCTTTCTTGGAATTAATTGTCTTAAGATGCATTAATTTATTGTTACATATTGACATATCGACATATGCTCTCAACTCCCCCAGACTTACCCAAATTTTCTAAAACTGTTACAGTATAACTTAAAATATTCAAATGATGTGTTAATTAATGCTACTGTATTGTTTTAGCACACAAATCTTTGTTTATTCCTGCTTTAAAATACTGTTTTCTACTTTCAAATCAGAGATGTTACGTCTGTAACACCACTTTGTTTTGTCCGTAACAAGTTTATGAATTTTTTTCACAAATTCGGAAGTCAAAATCCACACAATCTTTATGGTTTTAGAAAGCTTGAAGTCTCTAGAACACGTATTAAAAAAAAGTTCAAAATTTCCGTATAATTCAGAGGAATATTGTAAGTTGTATGACATAGTCGAGTTTTCGCTGTTTTGTGAATTACGTCTGTAACAGGCAGTTTTTAATTTCTGCATTTTTTTGTAATTAAGCAATCTGCACGCAAATTTAATGTAGCATAAACATCATCAAGTTACACTACAAGAAAAAAAATTGAAGACTTTCATCTGCCCAAACCAGAATTATTTGTGTTCAAAGTCTGCGATTGTTACGTCTGTAACGATGGAATTGCCCCTATGTCTTAAATAATTATCCATAAAGTGATAAGTTCGAATACTAGTTTGTAGTAATTTTTTAAGCAGAGAGAAAGAAGACAATTTGGAGAATAAAGTAGGGAAATAATACTAATGCGTCATGGAGGGGGGGGGGGCTCACGAAAATAAGAACATTTTAATACTTGTACTACTCATATGGCTTTCGCATATGGAATTGGTTTTAAAACTTATGCTTTCCAATAAAATGTGATGATACGGAAGTTGTATTTATTTAGTTAGTTTTATTACACTAGGTGGCCAAAAGTATCCGGACACTTTCAAAAATTCACATTTTTACATATAGCTCGAGAAATAAGTGATCAATTGTTCTTTAACTTTAGTCATACAAAATATATGCTTCACCGAACATTTCCAAGTTGAAATTAAATTACCCTTGCATTTGGGGGACGACAAGAAGGGGGTTGAAAGAAAAACCGCTTTTTGACCATAACTCTTCGAAAATAGCTCGGAATAAGCTGTCAATTTCAGTAATTAATTAGCATACTATGTATAATAACTGTACAAATTTTTATGAACGTACCACTCTTACTTCTGAAGATATGAAACATTTTTGAAAAAACGGCAATTTTATTTGAAGGTTATTTGCTCATAACACGCAGAGTTTTTGATCAAACCTTATCACAACTTCAGGAAAGATGACAAAATACAAGAGAAAGAACATACTAAAGCGGTAAATAAAAATATTAAAAATTCGATGAGATATGAACGTTAAAAGGAAATAATTTTTCACGGCGCATGCGCGAACGACAGAAATTTATAACTACAAAAATATTGTAGCCTGATTTATACTGCATCTTATAAAAAAAAGTTCCAGTTGAATATCATGAAAAATGAAAAAGATATCAGCGATCTAGTGAGCTGTATTTCATTCATTCGCAGACAATACATAAATAGTGAGGGTCTGTCCACAAAGAGCTATTTTTAAATTAAAGGTTATTGCGTCGTCTTTCAAAACCAACGTTTCAGAGGGTGTCCGGATACTTTTGGAAACGTACGTATAAGGTCTTTTTGGCCGAACAGACGAAATGTGACTTCTATGCCGAATATAAATTTTCAAACTGTATACAATTTAACATTGAAAAAAAATGATCGATTGTCACCACACTATTTGTGGACAACCCCTCACTATTTATGTATTGTCTGCGAATGAATGAAATACAGCTCACTAGATCGCTGATATCTTTTTCATTTTTCATGATATTCAACTGGAACTTTTTTTATAAGATGCAGTATAAATCAGGCTACAATATTTTTGTAGTTATAAATTTCTGTCGTTCGCGCATGCGCCGTGAAAAATTATTTCCTTTTAACGTTCATATCTCATCGAATTTTTAATATTTTTATTTACCGCTTTAGTATGTTCTTTCTCTTGTATTTTGTCATCTTTCCTGAAGTTGTGATAAGGTTTGATCAAAAACTCTGCGTGTTATGAGCAAAAACCCTTCAAATAAAATTGCCGTTTTTTCAAAAATGTTTCATATCTTCAGAAGTAAGAGTGGTACGTTCATAAAAATTTATACAGTAATTATACATAGTATGCTAATTAATTACTGAAATTGATAGCTTATTCCGAGCTATTTTCGAAGAGTTATGGTCAAAAAGCGGTTTTTCTTTCAACCCCCTTCTTGTCGTCCCCCAAATGCAAGGGTAATTTAATTTCAACTTGGAAATGTTCGGTGAAGCCTATATTTTGTATGACTAAAGTTAAAGAACAATTGATCACTTATTTCTCGAGCTATATGTAAGAATGTGAATTTTTGAAAGTGTCCGGATACTTTTGGCCACCTAGTGTATTTATTTTTACAAGTGAATGCGAGAGCATAGCTAGTTGTTTTTCAAAACACGTTCAAAATGCATTGTTTTAATTTCCGTCCTTTTCTATTTATTTGTTTATTTTTACTTCTTACCATTTTAAACTTAGGATTGATTAGGGTGATATGTTGTATTGTATAACATGCCACGTCACGTGTTTAACCTACAACCATTCACAAAAACAGTTTGTCGGTCAGTTTGAGGAAAGGCGCTTTCACAAACAAAACACGCAAATAGTTTTTGCTGTTAAATCAGTGTTCCTGTAATTACTCGAAATCATATAACAATATAGTTTAGTTAGCCATTTATATGCCATAGTTTTGATATAAGATAAACAACTCGTTGAGTTTTGCTGAATTTGAAATGCAGAATTTTTCCATTACTTGTGTAGTGGGTTATGGCAAACAAGACGCAAGAAAAAAAAAACCAAAGGTGACGAAATCCAAGTAAGCTAAACCACCTACCACTTCTAAGAAGAAGTTGTTTCAAACTGCTCTAACTCGGACCTACTTAAAATTGCGCAAAGGTATAGTGGGGTAAATATTCTGCCATGATTTAAAGTACGTTTATGAAAGAAATATTCATTTAATTAAAATTCCTTAATTCGTTTTGTAAAACCATGAAATTTTTTTTCGTATATTTAATTTCTATTTGAGTATATTTTTCATTTTTTCAGTTTGTTGCATGTAAAATTAAAAGCTAGAATTCCCTAAATGACTGATTTTCTTATAAATTACCCAATACAGTAGCATTTTTATGTTTAATATTGGCATCATAAATAAAACTAAATTTAAGAAGCAAATAAAAGTCTAATACTTGCAATTTACTCCCATCTACACATTATTGTCAAACGTGCAATCCAAATTAATATATGCAAGTGTCATAAGTATTTTAGATGCAACAATTTGAATGATTTTTTTAAATAAATTGTAATATTATTTATTTAATGGCTTGTCAAAATAAATAAATGAAATTATAAAGAGAAGCACCAAAATTAAATCAGGAAAAGAAACAATTTGGGATGTATCCTTCTTTGTCTTATACAGGAACTGTAACTTTCATTGGACTATAAATTATCAAATTTTGATTAAATACCTTTTAAAATTGTACATACACTAGAGTAAAACCTTCAAGTGAAAAATTAAGTTCAGGAAAAGCTGATCATCAAAAAAGTCTATTAGGCTACCTGGGGTATAAATTCTTTAATTATTTTGTTTATATCTTAAGACAAAGACCTTATTTTTTTACAGTTAACAAAGTGAAACTTCTGTCAACATAGTCAATAAAACAAATGCATTTTTAAATCATTAAGCTCTTTGATTGCTTATTTATGGTTCTCCTAATATTAACGAGTTCTTTTTTTGTGCCAAGGACAAGATAACGAGGTAGCAAAACAGATCCCAGAATATTGGTCATGGGCGCAATATGCTAATTCTGGGTTACTCGACTACCAACAATTACTTAGGCTTTTGATAAAAGGCATTCAGACATTCACGTAATTTCGTTGCGTCTACGAATGCGTATAATTGTTTTGCAGAGATTTGGATATGCTTGGTTTAACATGCGCAAAAATTGACGAGGGAAATACCGCCTCATTAGAAACTCGATAGAAAGAGTGGTATTTGAAGCATTTGTAAAAGAAAAAATAGAGTATATGAGTGAAGATAAGGCAAAATGATTTGTGGGTTACTGCGTGACAACTAGTATTTGGAATCCAGGATTCTACGCACGTAATCAGCAGCGAACCACACCCTGAGAGATGCGTCACAGAACGTAGAAATCATTGCGTTTCCTTTGCTTATGAGTGGCTCTGTGTCATTTAAATTTAGAGCATTTGCTTTTAAATTTAGAGTAAGTGCTAATAAGCCGGCTGGTGAAGCTTCGAGGCGTCGTTTTGGTGTATGTTTATCTAGCTGGGTGGTTTTTAATTTGCTGTTTTGATGCTTCGGGATTTTGAAGAGAGGGAATGCTCGAGGGAATATCGCTGCATTTGGAACTAAATCCTTGAAATGCTAATTAGTACTTTCAAAAAACTGTCAAACTGACGCTAATTTGTCATACTTTCTATATTTAGCAGCGACCAAAATAAACATGCGTTTTGCCTAACTGAATTAAGGTATTAGATGTGCTAGCCCGAATTTTCATTTAGCGACATACGGCAAATGTTTCAAATTGTCTGGGGAGCCACTGAAAAATAAATCATGCGTGTTAAGCTAGTGCAGGTCTAGAAGCAAAATGTGTTGCTGTTTTTGAAATATCTGTCTTGTGAGTGCCTTTGAAAAATAAATTTGTTATTGCGACAACCAAATAACGAGATTTGAAGTTATTTCTTTCACAAACGCGTGTAGTCAAAATCTTTTCAAAAATAGTATACTTTTGAAAATGCATCTTCCTTTATAAAATGGAATTGTTTGTGACTAGTTTATTACTTTATAAATAGAAATTCATTTTTAGACCACGGGATTTCCTTCAGAAGTTTAGCACTCGCATGGCAGTTAATGTCTTTTAGTATCTTTTTAAACTATATTTTATCAATGATTATATGAAAACCGGCTACATATATTAGTCATTCTTTTTTTTTGGGGGGGGGGGGACAATTGTTTTATAATATTAAACTTTTCAATGTTTTGTTCTGCATTTAAAATACTATTTTACAATAGAAGCTTTTGTTAATCTAGTTTAGTGATAATACTCATAATGTTCAACTCTCATAAACTACCTGTCGTATTAGTAAAAACAACCGACGTTTGCGCATCTCAAGGTACCATTTTAAATACATATAAGCCGTTATTACTACATTACCAAATATGAAACTAAGAGTTGTTTGGTGGAATGTATTATTTACATCGGAATAATAATTTATTACTTTCTTTTCGATAAATAGAGTTTAAGTGTCCCTGCTATGCGAAATTATATCAGTTAATAGTTATATAATTTCCTTTTTAAATATTTTTGTATCTTGGAAAAAATCGTCTTTCTTAGAAAAGTCCTTCCTATATTTGTAAAAATTGAATTAAAGTGTGAGAAGAGAGCAATAATTGTTCATTAAATCTCAGATGATTCATATTTAAAAGGACTAAGGCATTGCATGGATTAGTGAAATAAAATACATCAAATAAAAAGGATACATGTGCAAGGGAATTTGAAATTTCCTACTTTACTGTTCTTAATCAGGGTAAAGTCTACAAAAGGTGCCCTTCTGCAACTAAGACTTCTGCCTAATAAATTATTGCTGTTACCTCTGAGTTGAAAAGATGTCTGCATCCTTTTTTGGATGCATCCTTAACGGGTAAAAACTCATTGTAAAAAAAATAACGAAACAAAAAGAGAAAAAAATGACTTTTCCTTTTCTGAAGCTCCTATTTGGAATATTTTTTTTTTATTTTTGTTCGTTTCTGAAAATGGACACATAATATTTTAAAGCTTAGTTCTCTATTTGTGATTTAACCGAAAAAAATATAACTACCTTAACAAAATGCAATATGATTACTTTTCAGGTGTTGTTGTATGCTTTATATTTAGTTATAATTCTTAGAAAAAAACCGAACTTTTCTACTAAGAACTTATAGTCAACTAGAAGAGGTAATATTTTTTTAATAACTAATATTATTAAAAATAATAATAATAATTCGAGTTAAAAACTCTTAATTGACGTTTTACAAAGCGAAACATAAAAAATTGCAAATATGAAAAGAAAAACTTTTATTAAAGACATTGGCCAATATTTCCCCTCATTTATGAGTTGTTCAATTGTGCTTAAATTTATTTCAACGAGGTAAAATATTTATTCCATTTTACGCCACATTTTTTCATGTACCGGTTTCTTTACACAAGCCACTAGGGAAACAAACACTCGAATAAAAAGGCACACAGAGCAAATATTTGTTATTTAGAGAAGCTGTTGCGAACTCTTAACTGTGATACTCCCACTTTGGGGAAGACAAGATCACGCAAAAGTATCAAACATTTTTCTGCTAAGTGGGCGAAGCCATTAGAGTATTGAAATACAATACTTGGGAAAGAAATATATCATAATTGAAAAAAGTTTCTGAAGTCACGATTAAAAAGTTTGTTTTATGTTATTTTCTCAATTTCGGAAGGTATCTCTTGAAACTCTTTTTTCAACATAATCTTGAAATCGACAGATTAAAAAAAATCTCAACACAAAACATTAAACAAGTGTTATATCATATACATTTTTCAAACTTTCAGTAAAGAGTACTAATGCCAAAGAAATTTGAAACATTGAAAAAACATCTCAGAATTTGAGTATGTTAGAAGTATGGTATACAGTAATTATACTTTATAAATACTGAATTTATTTACATTTATAAACTACAACTTCATACTACAATGACAATTACAATATATTAGGTATTTTAAATAACGCACGTGTTTCATTACTAAAAAGGTATTTTCTGTTTGTGTATTGCATTAGAAACGACTATTTGTAATTAAATGATCTGCTATTTCAAGAATATGTTTTTGCATTAAACATAGATTAATATATTTTTAATTATTTTTTGGAACAAAAAGTGCCATTCATTTAGTTTTTTCACATTTAGGCATATTCATTTCTTTATTTAGTTTTTAAATCTCGATTTCAATTTCCGTATTTCAATCTTCTAAATTTGTTTTTTTAGAATTATTTCGTTCTTTTATTTACTGTGAAATATATTTCAATACAGGCCTTAATCAAAAATGTTCAATGTTCTCATTTTGCCCCGGGGTGGAAATAAAATACGTTTTTTCACGATACACATGTCTTTTGTCTCGATTAAACCTGTGACACATTAATGCACTTGAAGTTAATCAAGTAGCAATAAAGATGAACTACCTTTATGGATACCTCTTTCTCCAGTGTTTTATCTTACTTTTTTTTTGCTTTACGTTTTGTTCTTTGGTCATCCATTTGTCCTTAGCACTGAGTACCATTCTCACTTATTTGTTTCTGAAGCATTCATTGTTCCTCTCTATTAAATACCCAACTCCAAAGCTGTTGCTGAAACCTTAACATACAGTAACATGATCAACTTTTACATAAACGGTTTATTTCTGAATATTTTAGTAAAAAAGAGATTAAATACTTGCAGCTTTACGTTGGGGGTAGGGAAGGGGGGTTGATCCAAATTGTATTATTCTAGCCTCAACTAAAAATCAATTACTGCTGAAACTTTAGTAATACTAATTTAGCCATGATTTTAATGTGAAATTAACTTGTTTGCTTGCTTTTGGAAAACCTGCTAGGAGAACCCTTTTTGCCAAAGCAAATGGCAAAAAAGCGAATATAGCCCGGAATAAGAATTTTGTTGCTTTTCCTTATCCGTAAAGTAATGATAAAAACATGTTCCTGTCAATAATGCGTGTAGCTAATTTCTGATCTCAGTTTGAATTTATCTGTATTTATTTTCACAAAATGTCTTCGTCACTTTTTGTTCAAAGTGTTTCAATGAGTTTAACTGCTAAGATAAAGCCACATTCAATGTATAGCGAAGAAAAATATATGAAATATATACATTCAGCTTTGGAAGCTTTTATTCCTTTTTCTTTAAATTATTTTTTTCTTTTTTTTGTCGAAACGAGGAATTCTTTGAAATGGCAGTGCTTTTAAAATTTCGCCATCTCTCAATTAAATTTGAATTAAGTAGACAAAAAACAGAAATCTATTAGATTAACAAATGAAAACCTGCTAATGTAAGTCAATATGTTGTAAAGGGACAAAAGCTCGAGAATTTGACATCAATGAGGCAACTTTGCTATTTTAGAATTGATTTTGAATATATTTTACTTTGCAAATATTATGATTTCCATTGATTAATATTAGTTCAGGGTATTAATACCTTTTTTTTGCTTACTATAAGAATTTGTATGATGTTACCTGAAATGGGGTGAATAACCTGCCTGAAGAAGCGTATTGTCTTATTGTCAAGGTAATATGACCTGAGGGTGTTTTTTCTTCTTTTTTTTACAATAAAAAAATAATTCGCAATCTTAGTCATGAAAGATTTTACACAGCAATAGAGATATTATACATTTTTTGTTAGCATCAAACATTTAAAATGGTTCTTAGGTCGGACGTAGTGCCCCAACTTACCTCACCTGTAAGGGGTCCGGAAAAAAATCAATAGAGCTCAAAGCTTTAACTATGAATAATTTTTCCTATTTTGAGTGAATCTTTACTGCCCCTTTAACAAAAAAAAAACTTATTTACAAGTGACGATATTGGCTGCTGTTTATTTTCATTGGTTTCCCTTGGTTTCAGGATAAACACAGCACAAATGTTTTGATGCATTCTCTCAAAATTTTATCGCAGTTTGACTAACACAAGGTATTGTTTCTTCTAGCTGACTGCAGTTTCCTACTGGCCAATGCCCAAATTGTGGACTACCCTGTTGTTTATTGTTCAGAAGCTTTTTGCAAGATCTCTGGCTATAACAGAGCCGAAGTCATGCAAAAGTCATGCCGGTGTGCGTTCATGTACGGGGAGCTGACAGGCAAGGATGCTATTAACAGATTGGAACAGTGCCTAGAAACACATACTCAGGATCAATTTGAAATCACCCTTTATAAGAAGAACGGTAAGTTACTTTTCATGTGATTTTGGTAATTACTAAACACAATGTAAGATGTATATCTAGAACGTCACACTACTAAATTACACTATCAGTTTTTAATCTAAGATAATGAAGATATCGTATCTACTAAACACTCCTAAGGATTCCTTAATAAGTTTGTGTACTATAATAGATTGTTATACGAAGAAGTTAACTATGCTAATATGGCATTTTTGACAGCGTAAATTGTACTTGGGTCCGAAAAGCAGTTCGCCTTTTAAACACTAACCGCAAAGAGAAAAAACGATGTTGATACAGTAATTTTGATAGGCAATTGGAGGTCTACATTAGCTTAGATAGGATGGCTCGAGATCAGGAGGTAGCGTTGCTTGATTCGTAAATCTTAAATATTCCTTTTTGGCAATTTTATGGTTATAGATGTTTCAATTTTCCAAATATACCCGAAAAGGTTCCAAATACATTAACTCCTTGTTTGTTTGCACATTGTTTTGCACAGCATTGTAAAGAACATTTACTACTTCTATGTAATGAAATTGTATTTTAAAATTTCCAGAAGCAATACATAAACATTTTTTTTATTAGTAGAGGACGTAGATTACCGATAGATTGTTATATACAGAAATGAACTAAACACGTATATGCCCTTTTTGGCTGCAGAAATTTTGATTTGGTCTGACATAAAGTTATTCTTTCAAACAATAACTGCACAAAAAACAAACATAATGCTGATACAGTACCCGCCACTAATAAATCATTGGATTATAAAATCAGCCGCTTTTTAAAATCAAATTTTCCGGAATTGACTCCTTACAATATGAATACATAAGTTAAAACCTTCCTTTGATAAAATCACTATCGCCGTTTAATAAAATCATTATTTTGGATAAAGTATGTTAAAATTTGAAAACGACAGTCAGAATTATATTGAAACTTGGTTCAGACATGATAAGTTCCATAGTTATGTAGTACTAAGAAGTGGAAGAGTTTCAAAAGATGCAAAACCCACAGTTTCAAATTTGCCATTTTCAATTTATGTCAGAAAAACTCTTAATGTCTTAGAACAAAAAGGGAATAATGTTGAAAGTTACAAAAACTTTAAAAAAAATAACGACGTTGAATTTTTACTTTCAAATGATGTTGATCAAACAGCAATACGTCAATATTTTTAGACCCTCGTGCAAATAAAAATGTAAATCATATTTAGTTAACCATATTTGGAAACTTTTAACATTGTATATAAATGCAGTAATTCATTTCTTTTTTATATAATCAAAACTTTTAAGATTTTTCTCTTAAAGTGTAGGTTTGTCGGTTTATAAAATCAGCCGCTTTATAAAACCAAAGGTCCTCAGAATGAATGTGATTTTAAAAAGCTGTGGGCACTGTACTCGAATAATCATTTCGGTAGGCAATGAGCAAGCTACATTGCCCTAGGTGTGGTGACTCGAGAGCAGAAAGTAGTGCTGTCTGATCCACAAGCCATACTGCTTTTGGCAATTTCGCGTTAACAGACGTATCAATTTCGCAAAAAAAAGCAATACAAAGATTCCAAATATATTAGGTCCTTGTTTTATTAGTTGAGCAATATGAAGAAAATGGATTCTACTCTTGCAATTAAATTTTGAAAAATTTCAGAAACAGTATTTATTTATTTTTGATCTGCAACAGGTATATGACATAGTAAAATACGTCCATTACTAAGTCAAAAAAAAAAAAAACTATTAGTTCCAGAAAATTTAAAATTTTAATTGCATTGTATAGAGGGCATGTTCTTTGTAAAGTTACAAAAAAGAATGATTTTTTGGGGTAATTGTTTTTCAGTAGGGAGTTTTTTAGCTGCTATCCAAATCATACGAGGGTTGAAGGAAAAGTAATGCCTCCACTTTCATAACTCCCCAATAAATGGCAGCACTGCTATACGGCAGGTATTGGCTTGTTTCATAAATTCTCCTCTACAGTTCCAGTTAGTAAGAAGCCTTTGCACTGAACGGTTGGGATTTTAGAGTGTAAAGTATGGAGCCCTGCGCAGATGATCGGTCAATGCGATTTATGCAACGTGCAGTTATAGAATTCTTGACAGCAGAAGGTGTCACCCCAAAGGAGATTCATCAGAGAATGCAAGCTGTTTATGGTGAGTGCATTGATGTGAGTGTTGTGCGTCGTTGGACGAGTAAGTTTAAAGATGTTGAGGTGGGAACATCGGATTTGCGTGACAAACAAAGAGTTGGATGTCCTGTGACAGCAACCACCGAGTTTCACAAGCAAAAAGTTGACCCACTTATTCAGGACGATTGTCGGGACTTCTTCCATGACGGCTTCAGAAAACTGGCTCACCGCTGGCGGAAATGTATCCAATTGTCTGGCGATTATGTGGAAAAATGAATATTGATAATTGAAGATCACATTCTAAGGATTATTTAAGCGTTTGATTTATTAAAATATTCCCATCTAAACGCAAGTAATGAAGATGGAGGCATTACTTTTCATTCAACCCTCGTAAAACAACTTCTTCGTTTTGAGATATAATGAAAATGTTATTGTGAATTTTGTTTATAGAAAGGCTTTACTTAATTTAAGAAGAATGAGGGTGTTTCGGAGAATACATTTCTTTTACAAAAAATTTTTTTGTGGTGCTTATTTCTTTATGATGATGAAATTTGAAAGATTATGTTAACTTTATTTCGAAAGTTGTATCCTTTCTAAAAACGATTTCGGAGCTTTTTTTCCCCGTTTCCAACAAATAAAACTTTAATAATTGGTTTTTTTTACATTCAGAGGCTGTTCCGGTATTATACGACTTAAAAATTGAACTTTGATTCTTCATTTTTTTTCTGCAGCAAACAGACCACCGATAAAAGATCAATTTTTTTAGAACTTATAATACATTTTACTTTTAATATGATTTTTAGAGATACTTTATAGCTATAAAGATATGTATTTGCAGAATAATTTTCTTTGTTAAATGCGAATTTTTGGGGGATTAATGTACCTATTCTAGAACAATTTTCAGAGGGTCAGTTGAGGCTATTTAAATTTTCCTTTTATTTAAAAAAAACGCTTTTCGGCACTATTTTTCGCACCTTGATTTTTGGAAATTTCAAAGGACCTTTTAATTTGTTTGATAAGTTTACTTTTTCTACTGGGTCTTCTGAGGAAATTACCCGCATTCTAAATACTTTTGGCAAAATATTTATTTTTATGTCTGCATCCTGATGCAATTTTGAGAAACTCTATTGACGTTACTTCGAAATTTCTTTGCAGTATAAAAAAAGATCTTTTAATTCCCATTTCTGTTCTTCAAAAATTCTGGAATTATAAATTATTTTAACTAGTTTTAATTCTTTACGTGTAACCGGCTTGTAGTTCATTATGCAGAAAGTATAAAGAAGCATGCTATGTTATTCTACTAGAAGCTGTTAATTTCATTTTGCCTTTTCATTGTTCTTTCTTTTTTTTTCTTTCGTTAAATTGATATTATTTCTGTAGCAGGCAGACAATCATTATACTTTTAGTTTTAATAAACACTTTTACTGTGATCTTATCATAGTAGAAGTTAGTCTTAATCACAGTATCTAATTTTGACTTTTAGACAGATTTCTAGTTTTATGATGAGGATTTTTCGGGACTGCTGTTCTTATTTGCACCGGATTTATTTGTGAATCATTAAGCAAACGCAAATGGGGATTTTTCGAGGCTATTTTTCAGCTCTGTTACGGGTTTCTAAGGGATCTGTTGACGTGAGTTTGAAAGTTTTCATTTGTCTAAAAACGTGGTTTTTTTTTTTTGGAATTGAAAGATGATTTTTTAATTATAACATACATGTTGGGTGTGCTCTCATCCAAATGAAAGTATTTGGGGACATTTTTGAAACCGATGTCCTTATTCTAAAACGGAATTTTCAGGAATGCTTCCTCCTTCCAAATGTACAGTTTCGAGTACTATTTTCTTGATTCACATCTGGAACTTTTGAGGGCTGTTTCCTTATTTTAATGGTATTTTAAAGTAACCGTTCACTTTTTTTAAAAACGAAATGTTCCCTTCTAATGGGAATTATGAGAGACTGTTGACCGCATTCAAATGAGAATTTATAAACGGAATAGATAATAGCTGGAATTTTCAGAAATTGTGCTAAATATTTTGAAACATATATATTTTCTTCATTGACAATTTTACCGTTATTTCTCCTCCTTTCCGTAGGATAGACGGATCGGATAAAATCTGATGGGGATAGGATTTTTGAAGGAAATTTTTATTTTTTATTTATTTATTTTTTTATGAACTGATGTCCTTAGCCAAAAGAATTCTTTATTGGTAACCGGTGCAATGTCGGACGGGGATTTTCATAGACGTTGTCCATTATTCCAAATATTTTATTTTCTTATCTTCGTCTGAGTTATGATCATGTATCATTTTGTAATGATAAAAATATTTTTAACTTACAACAAAATATTACAATATGATATTGCTTAATTTTTGAAAATTGCTTGTATTATCACAAATTTTCATCTTCATGGATAACTTTTTTTGGCTGGAATATAGACTACAAGTGTTACTACATAGTTATAATATTGCCAGAGAAGTAGTGCTAAAAACAGAAAATATTTCATTATTTCTCTTTTCCCACATTCACAAATGATAATGAATATGAATAGGAATTATTTTTTGCTCGGTATTTCTTCAATGGAATAGTTAAATTTCCCTTATTAAAGCATTCTTTAAACACAATCGTAAGGTCAAAAAGTCTTGACTTATCAAATTAAGCTGTAATGTTCAATATCGTAATTGCTTTTATTATGCAATGATTTGCATGTTCTGAAACAATCCTTTAGCAACCGGCATAGCCCGTCACTCGTTTCCTATGTTTGGCAATTAGCGTTAAACATTGGGAAGGGAATTACGTACACGACCGATAACATGGGAAAACGTGTTCCAAGTCACCGTTGGTGTGGATATTAACTTAAGAACACTTCGATGGGTGTACTTGAAATAATCATATCCATAAAATCTAGCTAATTTGCAATTCGTCGGGTCATTGGATTGCTTAGGCAAATTTATTCAAGCATCCACTAGAATTGAAATCCGCACAAATCTGTCTAGTACGTATAATCATTGTGGAAACATTTCCCGCTCTAATACATTGATCCGCACTAATTGTATACCATTGATTTTGCTTATGCTGACAAAACGGAAATATAAAACTAGTTATATTGCAAACAAAATTTGCTCTTCGAAGACTTATTTTTACCTTTTATTTCCATTTTAAAATATAATATGAACGATTATCTTAAACAGTATAACCATTTTTTTAAAATTGCGCGAGCACTACCAACTATAGTACTTTGACTATTATTATTCGCTTTTACGTTCTATCCTACAAACTTGATATCTTCGATTTGAAGTATTTATTTAATTGATTCATTTTTTACTGCAGGTTTTGTTTCCTAATTTCAAAATTAGAACTTGCGAGAAAAATACTTCTTAAACTCTTTTTGAAAAAACATATAATTTGCGCTATTTCATTTTTCTTCAAACGTATTTCTCCATTTCCTCGTCGGATTTTTCCCCGTCTCTTTCAAGCTGTCACATTTTTAAGAGCAGTACAAATTAGCAATGTGTATGGAAATTTTGATCAGAATTCAGCAATAGAAAAATACGTCAATTCGAAACGACATTTTTTCTGGCAAAGGGGTAATGGAAGTCGCAAGTTTCGCGTGTTTGCATGCCGCTTTCACCAATTCAGCTAATGGGCTTCCATCCTGGGATACATTAACTCAAAGCGTAATAAAATAACAAAATAAACTAAAATCAATGCTTCTATTTTGCTGAAATACTTTTAACAACTTACACAGTGATTGAACGATGCAAAAAATGTTTTTTTTTTTTTTCTAATTTTAGCACAGTTTACAATCGAACAATAAGCTCAAAGTGCATATTTGCGGGCACTTGGATAAGAACTGTGATGAAGAATTTTCGGACTCATGGGGGGATCAAACTAAATAAGAGGACTCTCAGCACGACGCTCCAACCACCTAAACCACTGCGCTTCCCTTACGGAATGTTAGTTTTTACAGCAATGCTTTATAACAATCAGAGAAAAACTCGGTCTTATTGACAAACAGCCAAAATGTGAATTTTTCGCTAAAGGTGGCCTGAAAAATCTTTTTAATAGTACCTTCCTTTTAACATGTGGTAAATTCTTAAAGAAGTTTAAGTGTTGTCAGAAAAGCACGTTTGAGAAATAATACATATGCTACAAAAGAGAAAATTAATTTTTTCTTAAGTAAGAAAGTACTACTAATTAGAATTCAATTAATTATGATCTAAGCTACAATTTCCTTATTGGTATTAAAAATAACTAAAAAATTTATCAGCCCAGCAATATAATTAATGTCCCTACAAAGAAAAATATTTAAACGTTTAACTTATACCATATATTTTACTGGGATTAAATGAAATGGTTATTCTAAAAATTATTAGCAACAAAAATCCTTTGACGAGATTCTTGCTATGCTTTTTTGATCCGTTAAAGCTATGTTTAATGAAAATGCATGAAGCCATTTAAAAAAATATTTTAACAAATAATTTCACTTTATTATTGCTGAAAATTGAAACATTGATATATCAACTAGTTTCTTCGCAAGAAACATTTTCATACAATTACTATTTTATGCATATTTATCAATGATGAGATTTTACTAACCCCCTCCGATCCAAACTGACCCATATAATTTCATCCCTTTAGACTGGAGTCTCAGTTCTTAATAATTAATGCATTTTAAGATCTTTAGACGCTCCGCCAACAAGCAGATTATGTTTTTTGCCTGGCAACCCCACTGTTTTCGGAGCCGAAAGCGCGCTTTCGAATCGATATAGTTCGCGGGCTGGTTTGTAGTCAAGGTAGACTCTCCCTCTAGGCGTCCCAAGGATGAAACTATTTAAATGTCTTTGTCGCACGCTATAATGGGAACGTCTCGTGGGATTCTGTCGGATTCATCAAAATGCAGCCAGGAATGTAGAACTGTCAAGGATGTTCAAGCTCACAGCAAATGCCAAACGAAATTTGCTAATGGTTTTCTTGGTCTGCATAACAACATACTATGAAGGAATAATGCATTCTGCTATAGATCTCTTTCGTCGAGCAGCAACTTGGACGCATGAATGTGGAAAATGCCTCGTTGGTACATTTTTTCGGAAAATGAGGTCAAAATTTAACTATCCACATATTGTCTACTTGTAGAATATTAAGAGCTGTATTTCTATTGGCAGTTCATTGGAAATGTTTCATTGAAAATATCCAGGCTGTTGGGACGTTGGAAAAACTAACGATAGACAAACATATATTAAAACATAGCAATTGCTAAATATTTTGACTACCTACCTGGAAAATTATTAAAATTCTCAACTCGGAAACTGCTTTGAACTTTATCGTTTCAAAAAATCAAGCCCCATAACAGTTCATTTCATATACATAAACTTTTGTCCTATAAGAGTTTAAATTCCCATGCCTCCATACTGCCATTTTTTAAGTCAAATACCTTGCTTTTGTAACCACATTCAAATTTAGGCAGTTGGGCGATAATACAAAGTTACGTTTAGAAACGTTTTTAGGGTTTGACTGTCTCGTTTGATGTGTTCTTTTTTTGACTTGTTCATTTTCCTTCCTAATTTAAATATTCTTTTTAGATAATGGAGGGGAAAAAATCTATTACATACTTTACGTTTAAACGTATAAAATAATTTTTGTTATAAAAGCGAAAGAGAATCAATAAGCGTCAGACAAAAGACAAAAGGTGGCACAGACTAGTGCGTCATCAGTGGGAAAGACCAGAACTCACTAAGGCTCTTTCTTTATTGCTAGTGGGAAAGACTCACGAAACTTCAAATCAGAAGTACCTTTGGAAAAACTAAATCAATAAGATAAAAAGACAAGCCTAAATGTAGACCTACAAATGACGGAAATCAATTTGTGAAACTATAACTGATACCAAGTGACGGATAAAAAAATTGACATAGAAAGAAAAATTAGAATGAAAATAAGAATGAAATAAAATAAAATAAAATATATGTAACTAAAAACACATTAGGGTCATTCCATGTCAAGTGTCCCAAATTTCGAGAAAATCCCCACTCGACCCCCTCCGATTTTGATGAAAATTTTTTTGGATGTACATATAAGACTTGCATGAAACCATACCAAATTATAGCTCTATAAGCCTTATGGTTTAGCCCAAAAAAACTATTGAAAAAAGGCCTCTTTTTCGTGTCTTGAAAAAAATGACCAAATCGTTAGGTTTGTGCTTTTATTGCTCGCGACCTAAGACGATTATCAGGCTCAAATTTGGTGATTCTGATCACTGTTTAGGGTAGAATAGCCTACTTGTGTAACAAAAGCTCCATACACTGTAGATTTTTTGCAATTTGCTGCCAAAGTTGGTAAAAAATCGTAATTTGGTAAATTTTCATCATATGTTGTCAGCTTGTATCTGCTGAGAGAATGACTTTCTGAAGCTAATTCTTTCCTCGTTTGTAGCCTGATAGTTTGTCCGAAAGTTGTGCAAGTGGCATCTCGATAGCTCAAATAATTGCTGAATTATGCTAGTTGAAATTCCAGTTAAATTTCTTTTTTCTCAATTTTGTCTCAATTTCAAAGGACAATATCTCAAAAGGGTCATCTTGGATTTCCATTTTCTTTACATCATTGGAAAGGACACACTTTTCTTAACTAAAAAACGTTATTTTTATTTTTGAGACAAACCAGTTTCAAGGGATATTGCAGGTCAAAAATGTGTACGTCATTCAACGTGAAATCAAAGAAAAGAAGACATAGACCTCAAAAGTTGATGTCAATTTGTTCTATTAAAATTTACAGGAGATATTGTACTCATGTTCTGATAAAAAACACCTTTTTTAGATGTTTTTGAACTTTAGTTTTTGTGTGGGCATCCGTAAAAACTCAAGAAATGGCAAAAAATAAAGTTCCGTTTAAAAAAAAAAAATTATCTTCCTATCGCTGCTATAAGAGCTTGAGTCTTTTCCTATGTGTTATTTTTAAGCTTTTGAAACAGAATTTCGGATGATATGTCACTTGGCAAGGTGTCATTAATATTTTAAATTCATAAAAAGCATCGTTTCCTTTTTCAAAAAAAAAAAAAAAAGAAAGAAAAATAATTAATAAATGAGATAAATAATAAATAAAACAGTTAATATGGTGTGTACGTGATAAAAAATATGTATAATAGGACTGCAGAGCCATTTTTCTAAAATGCGATAGCGAAAGTTTTCGATAGAGTTGAATATTGCAATTATTTCCACCGTGTAAATAAATGATAACAATAGTAATTGAAAATATGATAAGTAGTAATTGAAAATCCATTCATTATACTGCAGAGGATGTGTCTAGATATTCAGCGAATGATTGCAATTTGCCCATAAACAGTATTGATGAAAAATGGGAAAATGCTTTTTATGACCTTGAAAAATTAATGACCTACAACCTTGCCAAGTGACATATCATCCGAAATTCTGTTTCAAAAGCTTAAAAATAACACATAGGAAAAGACTCAAGCTCTTTTAGCAGCGATAAGAAGATAAATATTTTTGTTAAAAACGAAACTTTATGTTTTGCCATTTCTTGAATTTTTACGGATGCGCACACAAAAACTAAAGTTCAAAAACATCTAAAAAAGGTTTTTTCTATCAGAACATAAGTACAATAGCTCCTGTAAATTTTAATAGAACAAATTGACATCAACTTTTGAGGTCTACGTCTTTTTTTCTTTGATTTCACGTTGAATGACGTACACATTTTTGACCTGCAATAACCCTTGAAACTGGTTTGTCTCAAAAATCAAAATAACGTTTTTTAGTTAAGAAAAGTGTTTTCTTTCCAATGATGTAAAGAAAATTCAAATCCAAGATGACCCTTTTGAGATATTGCCTTTTGAAATTGAGACAAAATTGAGAAATAAGAAATTTAACTGGAATTTCAACTCTCATAATTCAGCAATTATTTGAGCTATCGAGATGCCACTTTCACAGCTTTCAGACGAACTATCAGGCTATAAACGAGGAAAGAATTAGCTTCAGAAAGTCATTATCTCAGCAGATACAAGCTGATAACGTATGATCAAAATTTACCAAAATACGATTTTTTACCAACTTTGGCAGCAAATTGCAAAAAATCTACAGCGTATGGAGCTTTTGTTACACAAGTAGGCTATTTTACCCTAAACAATGATCAGAATCAGCAAATTTGAGCCTGATAATCGTCTTAGGTCGCGAGCAATAAAAGCACAAACTTGACGATTTGGTCATTTTTTTTCAAGACACGAAAAAGAGGCCTTTTTTCAATAATTTTTTTGGGCTAAACCATAAGGCTTATAGAGCTATAATTTGGTATGGTTTCATGCAAGTCTTATATGTACATCATGCAAGTCTTATATGTATTTTGATGAAATTTCATCAAAATCGGAGGGGGTCGAGTGGGGACGACTCGTACACTTGACATGGAATGACCCATTAGATATTTTCAGGATACACCCCAGTACACTGTTGAAACTACAGGTTGCACAAGGTTCCTTTTATGGTGAAACGTTGTAGAACCAGCGGTACCCCCTGAAGTGTGCCCCTTGACTCCATTTGGCACCAAAATGTTAAAAGTGGATTACGTACCAACTAGTGTTTTTTTTTTTTTTTCGCAGTAATTTTAAAACATGTTTGAAAAGTATACTAAGGGATAATTGATCCTTTCGAACCAAGGAAATTTGATCCGATATCAGAGTTCCTTCAACATAAATGTATACATTAGTATATGCTGTTTTTAATGAATCAAATATTTAAGAATAAAGGGAAAATAATTAAAGTCATGAAGGGAGAAATGATTTTTTTTATCATTTATTTTTCGATTTTGTCTGTCCTTATTAAAAACTGTAGTTCAAATGAACTATCTTCCTTCAGAAAAGGTTCTCAATCAGACCTCTAATTCCCTTTCTCCATTTTTCGATTCAGAAAAACCCCTCTCGTTTGATTTTGAACAGTACTGAAAATTTAACATTATAGTCTAAAGGGGGTCTAGTAGTAGATGGGATAAAATCAACTCCTGAAACTGATCCCGATAATCTAAGGAGCACAATGTATTATGTGTTTTCTGCAAAAAGTTCTTTTAATCAAACGTAGAAGAATGAAGAAAGTGTCGATGCGTCATTTCGGGCCAATTGTAATAACATGGTATGCAAAGTAGTAGAACAGAAAGTGTCTTATTTCCTCAAAAAAAAAAAAAATCGGAATTCTTGTATTGCAAACATCATTTGTTTTAACTTGTTTTCAAGTTAAATGTACGTCTTAGAGCCTCCCTTACGTTTCAAACAACCCGCATATTTAAACAGACATCATAGATTTTTGTTTGTGTAAAATAAAGCGATTGCACGTTTTAAGATTCAATATTATGAATTTATCAGGATCTTTAAAAGACTTGAATAGGCCAAGGCATACCACTTGGTTAGGCAAGAAAATCACGGTCGAAGCGTAGTAGTTCGACATTGGATAGTATTCGTCCATGTATGCTATTTAAATTATATGTCGTGTTCACAAAGTGCTCTTATTTCCCATCAACAATAAAAATTATTTCTAGTACTGGTTCATTAAGTTTTCGGCTGCTAGTTTGTAGTATTGAAATGTGGATAAAAATAGCTTCCAGTTATATTGTGTTTTCTGAGCTAACTTCCTGCCTGGCCACGATTGTAAATAGGAAAACCTATTTTTTTTTGCTTTAAATGGGGCAGTAATGTATGCTACTTGGGCTATGCTTTCAAAGTGGTTTATGTCCCAACATTAAATCAACAAAATACTTGAAAACTGAATTATTTCATTCAAAAATAAATTAAAAACCAATACTAATAAGCATTTAACGTTGTCAGAATTGGCAGTTCAATGACTGTTAGCAAACATAGTTTATAATATGTAGTTTATTTTTATTCTTTTATTTATTATGCATCAATATGGGTTTTTTTATTTGTATATACATCTATATTTTGTTTTTAACCCCTTCCAGGCTCATTTTATTTCGGGATTACGGATCAAAAAATGTCAATTTTTTTTATGCTTATTTTCATACATACATATCTTTTTAAACATAATAGCATCATTCGCATGCAACATTTCCTACAAATAAATGTAAAAATATCTGTTTAAATAAATGAGTAATTTCGGGATTACGGATCAAAAAATGTCAATTTTTTTATGCTTATTTTCATACATACATATCTTTTGAAACATAATAGCATCATTCCCATGCAACATTTCCTAAAAATAAATGTAAAAATATCTATTTAAACAAATGAGTATTTACCTGCAAAGTTGGCTTTCTGTATGGCAGAAATCATTATACTTTGGATTCGGCGCCTACTCTTACCTTAAATCTACAGCTCAAAACACTGAATAGTTATGTTATCTAGTAGCAACAATAGTAAATAAAAGCATCCGAAACCATAAAAGGGACATGTGAAATAACTCTTGAAAGACTGGTTGTGTAGTGTTAATTTTCACCGTGCCCGAGCTACACTCGGGATGAGCCAGAATGGAACATTTGTCTTGCCCGAGTCCAGCTCGGGATAAGCCGGGAAGGGGTTAACTACATAACCTGACACTTTAAATTAGAGAAAAATTGAAATAAATTTTAACAAACTGCTTCTATAGAAATAGCAATTTTTTTTTAATGAATAGAAATAATAATAACCTTTCCAAAAGTCTTAATAATCTTTGAAATACAGAGTTACGTTCTCTAAAACACGTACGAACAGACATAAGTTACCAAGATCAATTTCTAGATACTAATATTTCCTCGTTAATTAAAAATTGTTATCAACTGACAGTTTTTATTATAGCTGATATAAATATCCCTTCTATAATCACTTTTAACGTTATCTTACACGTTTAGGCTTCTCCTTATTTTCAAGCAATATGTTTCAATATTAATACCAAACCACGTGTGCTTTGATATTCGATTATTAAATTTTATCCAGGACAGCATCAACCGAGGCGTTCTTACACCAGTTTCCCTCCCAAATAATTCATATGATTAAAATTATGCTTATCCCGCAGATAACAAGCGTGAATAGCTTTTGAATCAAATTACACTCTCCATAAGAATCATATGTTCCTTTCGATTCTCAAATTACTTCCACAGCACCAGCTATTTCCTTAATGATTGGAGGAAGTATATGATTCGGACGCGATTACGATAAGATGGGGGAGAGTATCTATCTACAGCTAGAGATGGTTGCGAAATTCATTAGATTTTACGCTTTTCATTATGCTTTAGGCTTCTTTCTATTACCTTATGAACTTCTTTTGAAGTTAATTTGTAATATTTTAATCACTATTGAGTTCTTTTGGTTTTATATCTGAGAGGAAAAAAAATTAAATGAAAAAAAATTTTTAATCATGGATATTATATTGAGAGTTGTTAATCATATGTTATATCCTTCAGAGTATTAGGCATTAAAATTTTCGCATTTTGATACCTTCGAACGAAAGTTTCTTTTTTACTCAGATATTTGCACTTTATTTACAGTCTTTTAAACTTTGACCTTTAGTTGAAAAATATTGGACTTAATTGAGCCATTTTATAACATAACTGACCTGCGCACAGCACGCAATTCAAAAATTGATTTTTTAAACGGTAATAGTTCAAAAAACAGATTTGTATTTTTTTTTTTTACAGATTTAAAGGAAGGGTAATATTTTTTTTTTATTTTCGTAGCTTTATGAAGCAGTAACGAAGTAAAAAAAAAGAATCTTTAAGAAATTTTATTTTTGATATATTACCATGTAAAAATAAACATTTTCTTTTCCGGTTTTAATGCTACTGCAATGGGTTTAGGCTATATATTCTTTGACATTTGGATCAAAACTAGACGGTAAAAAACATTAAAAACGACAAAGCTCATAGCAGGATTAAACGTGCGATTTTTGCGTTTCTAGTGCGACGCTCTATCCCTTCGTTCCACTGATTCTTAAATTTCGGATGTTGTTTACTGAAGTAATGTGTGATAAAACAGTTTTTTTTTTTTTTTTTGACACAAAAACAATTTTGGACAATGGATCTATTTTTCACCAAAAGCCATCATTAACATTAAAATGAGGGTTAAATCATGGAATTTGATGAATAAATAATGAAGTTTTGGCGTGGTAACCGAAATCAGGCTAGATAAATAATATACAAGATCTGTAGTATCAGCGTTCTAAAATTCTATTTACTAAATGAAAATTCGAACTTTTCACAGGCTTGACCGTATAGTCACGCGCACAGCATGTACAAATAATTATTTTTCAAGTACAATCTTTTTCAGAAAATTGATACTTTATATTATGACATAACACTTAAAAATAACAGTATTCTGACATTAGAGATGTTATGAGAGTTACAACTGTACGAATACTTAAGATTTCACTGAATGGTCATTTGATAAAACGTTACTCATTCATAATGTGTATATGAGTAGTAAAATGCGTAAATATCTTTCTTTCAGAGTAATAAGGGAAACCTTAGCTCTCGCGTTTCTTAACTCTCGAAATACATGCTTAAGTTAAATAAGTTTTGGGTAAACCGCGATGGAATTTCAAAGCGGCTATAATTGATTTGATTATTAAAATAGGCTATAATTGAAAAGGTGCTTTTATTGCTGCCCTTTCCTGTGTTTCAATCATTCAGGTAATCTATGAGCCTGTCCGGATAACTTTCCGCCGCTGCGAATTTGTAAGTTTTAGTTCCCTTAGAAAAATATACTAGCTCCAGTAATGCATTATAATGGGTAGGATATAAAAAAATATTTATGCTTTTTATGATTTTAAAAACCATACAATTTTATAAAATAAAATGAAACGTCGTAAAGTTATTCGGACTGGCCCTATGATATAATAAAAACGGATGAAAGTTTCTCCCACCATGTGTGCTAGTTAACTCCAAAATTTTTATCTTAGCATAACCCTTTTTTTTCCATACTTTATAAAAACAATATCCTTTTAACCCATTAGCGCTCACTGTCATCATTTGAGAACACTAAAAACTGCCGTTTTTTCCCCTTAAATCAAAAGTTATTTTTTTCTTTGTGATTTGTTTCGATAAAAGGAAGCTTTCAAATGGGTAAAAGTGCACATATTAATAATATTTACAATGTTTTTGAAATACTCCTAATATATGCATTTCTACCCCATATGCACCGATTTCTAGAAGTCGTTCAAAAAATGCTAAGTAGGGAGTTAATGGGCTAAAACAATCACGTTAATTTTTAAATATACTGAAGCCTGAAATAGGTTGAAGTATTTATAATACATCGACCTTTCTAAATTTCTTTCCGAAGGAATTAAATAACCGATTAAATTGCATTTAGTAATTGCCCGGCAATACACATAATAAGCTTCTAAAAACGACTAATTTCTTTCTCTGAATTACAATGCTTTGTACATTGCACCCGAAAGATAATACAGTTTTATACCTGTTCATGTAACATGGAAATAGGCTTTTTTGCTTGATTGAACAGAATTATCTTGCTAGTGAATTGCAAAAAACGAATAAAAACCTAAGAAATGATAGTCACTGGTAGTATCAGATCACAATCTATAATAATGGTTGTTTTATGTGTGTCTCATTCGTTTGCTTTTACATATGGATTTTTTTTACAGCACTTCTCTTTCTCTTTTCCGAATTTTGGCTGCATTCCATGTGGAGCGAATTACAGAGGAAGAGTAATAAAAAATAATGAGAGTGTTTGTTATTGGCTACTCCTTACGATATTTTTTTAAAACATTTTGTCTATGTAGAAAAAAAAAACCCACAAAACAACAAATACTTCTTTCAGAGAATTTTCATTAAATAAATTTTGAGTAAAATACGTTATTCATTTACTTAGGGGAGTTTGAGCAAAGGAATAGTAAAATTTTATTTATAGATTTTGGGTACAATTTGTAATTTACATGTTTTGAAAATGTATTTCTACACATTAACAGTGATGCCAAATAAAAGAAATGTATTCTACCGCAAATTATTGTCACCATATTTTACGTCCGTGTATATATATATATATATATATATAGCTTTAAAAAGTATACGACATTTTAAACAATTCTTTATCTCTTTATTAAATCCCCAGTCTTCGCAATAGGAAGCTAGCTGGATCCAATCGTTCCAGTTACTTTTGGATAGTACAAAGTATTTAAAAACAAATATTTAACACGCGAGAGCTCGCGCCATGTTTTGTCACACGAGCGCTCGCCCGGGATCGAAAACGACCCCAATGTGTTGTTCTTCGTTTCTTTTCCTCTTTTTCATAACTTCTTTATTTTACTTCATTCATTTATGTTTTTTCACTAACAGAGACTTCTACAGTGATCAGTTTTTCATTTGAATTGCATAAAGAAAGTGCTTTATGAACTATTACGAAATACTCCATCTCTCAAACACATCAGTAACATTTTTTGCGTTTCCCTTTGGTGCAGGCAGAAAAATACTTATATTTCGAACTGGAGTACAAACATTAGCTCAAAATTTATTTCTTTACCAAATAGTTTCTTTATCTCTTCCAATAAAGATGTCATCTGTATCAGGATTATCAGAATTTTCGCTAAAAGAAAATTTGCTTTTACTGTCAAAATCACTTAGGTTTTTTTTTTTTTTATTGCTAAAGCTTCATCATCTGAAATGACACATATTCATCACTTTCTCCATCGGCTAGTAATTAGCTAAAATGCTTCATCCCTTGCTCATATGGAATCGGCATCTTTTCTTTGTTATAAGTAGTGCAAAAGCAATTGAAAAATATGAATTTTGCAAGAACAGAACTACACAATCATTGTGAATGACACGCTTGTTAACTGAAAATCATGGCTAGAAGAAGGATTGCTGAAAACTACTTCCTTTTCACAAAATGTTTCAAAATTCTTTGGATGGAACCGACTTCAAACACCTGTTCCGTTCCGAGAACTTTACTGACGTCAGTACTCGCCTGTGGTCGTAAAAGACTCCAATCGCAAGAACCCCCCTAGTTTACAAGAATTAAAAGGTTTAAAGAAAATTCCAACCACACCCACCTATCAATCAAGGACACAATGGCAGCTACCCAAAAGATGGTTTCCTTATCTGTCCATGAAATTCCAAGAAATGGAAACAAAAAAGGGCTGGGGTCGTTTCCGACCCCGCGCGAGCTCTCGCGTGTTAAATGTATTTTAAGTTGCTTACGTACCATATCCAACGTTCGTAGTGCATTTTATATTCATTAAAGTAAGGCTATTTAAATTAAGTAAAAAAATTAATGACCTTGAAAAAAATAGAATGTTATAACCCATTTGAAACGCGGTGGCTTCTGTTGAGGACAACCAAATGTTACAAAAATTAATGAATTTGTAAAAAATAACTCCTTTGAAGCACGGTGGCGGCTACGTTTGAAGGCAACTAGAGTTTTATTTTTTCGGTTGACCGTTTAAGTCACTCTGTCAGTTGACGGGAAAAATGCCTAATGAGTCTCAAATAAAGCTACTTTGCCTCAAGGAGTAAATTCAAGACTCATTGTTCGCAAAATGTTTTTTATGATTCAATATATAAACGAAAGGACTATATGGTTCATATGTTCGATAAATATTTATTATAATGTCAAATCAGCTAGTTGCATTATAAGCTCTAACAACAAATTGAACTCTTACAGTGGTGAACACAACCACAAAACATCTTGTTATAGCTACAAGAGATTGCAGTTTTGCTCTAATTTGGATTCATCAATGAGGAACAGCCCTAAAAGAACTGAAGGAACTAAATCCTTCTTTAAAGTTAATATTACTTTTACATTGATAAATAAATACTCGACGTTAACTTAAAGAGGGAGGAGCACTACAATTAAAGGCCCGGTTTCCTAGGAGTGAAATCGTCGATCTCTGGCGAGGCGAAAGACGCCGCCGCCTTCTGCGCATGCGCCTGAGCCGCAGAGTGACGTCGCTTCATGCCAAGCTCCAATCAAACTGGTTCTGATTCCAGCGTGCGTCGCGCCCTGCGTCAGCGACGATTCTAGGAAACCGGGCCTTAAAATATCATCGCTATTATAAACAGAATATGAAAATCTTTTTTTTTTTTTTTTTGTTATCGTGTTTGCTTTCAATCAGAGCAACGCAACTGAGAATTTTTCCTTTAGTTCACCTTCGTTTTTTTCTTTTTTTTAATAAAATGTTCCTTACCTACATTTTAAAAAAAAGGAAAAAGAAAAAGAAAAGAAAGTACGGAGAAGAGCTTCTTAAAACACCTGTAATAGATTAAATCACAAATAACGTACCTTGTTTGGTAAGTTTAACTTCAGCCATTTAAAAATGTCTTGCCTTTATTATTCGTATTCATTACTTTAAAACGACTGAAATATTTTGAATAATAAATAATAGCACTTATCTACTAAAAGCTTTTGGCATGATTTTCGAATGAGAAATTTTACTTCAAACACCCTTATCCTATTTAATTGTTCAAAACTTTTCATTTTATGATTCCTGCCCATAAGAAATTCAAACCAGTTAATTTAAATAAGATAATTATTCCAAGCAAAATTACAAATGTTGAAAACAACTTAAAACTCTAAACTTATCCTAAATAAAGTAGATATACAAACCGGTCTTCAAACGCTTTTTTTTTTTTTTTCATGCTTTCAAGATATCTAACATATTAATAGCATAAATAAATACTTAGTATCACTTTCGGTGTAACACAATAACCAGATGCCGATCGCAACTTGTCACTTTATCGCAACTTGTCACATAAGAGGTTAAATATCCTCCCTGAAGTCATAAAATGACAGAATAAGCATACTTCAAATTTGAAGTGTTTCTCTTAATTCTTAAACTAAGCACTTTTTTTTAACGTTTTCTTTCAATAAAATAGGATAGGAAAATAAAAACCTTATTATTTTATTTATTTATGAACATTTTCAGAACAATCTAAAAAAAGCGCAGATAAGCTTAAAAATCAGAAATGTTTATAAATACCGTACCTATACGATGCATGTAATTTTAAAAAATATATATTTTACTATTTAGAATCTATTTTTTCACACAGCTCGTATCTTTTTCTTAACTAGTAAAAATAAATGACATGTTCCAAAAATAGATAAAAAGCTTGCTATTAATTGTATGGATCTGCGATTTTTCAGAAACATTTAAATCAAAAACGCTTTCTAAAATTTTTTACTGTATAAGTGTAAATATCCTATTTTATTACTCCTTCTCATCTCGTAAAAGTCTGATAAAATATTCAAAGTTTATCTCTCAGTGTTTCCTAACTCATAAACAACATGCCTCTTACAAACTTTTCTCCTATACTAAAGTATTTCTTGTCTTTCTTATTAATTTCCGGCACTTCCAGTGACCTAAATCATAATTTCATAGTAAACCATAGGGTGGCGTGACTTGATCCTACAAAAAGGGAATATTATTTGAATATTTAGACTAGTCTAATCAAGAGTCTTACACTGTTTCTTTCGTGACTGGAGATCATTAAGTCTATATACGTGACGCTACAACTTTGACTGTGAACTCAAAGGTTTTTAATAAAATCTAAACCATCTTCAAAAAAGTATTTCTATCGCACCAGAGTCTTTGGCATTGGAAATAAATATTTAAATTTATTTGTTGAGAAAAGTTCTAACTCTTTATACGAAGGAACTAGCTTAAAAGCTTAAAACAGTAACAGTGCATTCTGCTGTTTTGACGCAGATAGCGTTGACATTAAGTATGATTTAAAACTTTCATTATAGAGGAAAATGACACATTTATTTTAGTCATAGTTCTTTGATGCGTTTATGACTGCAGTTGTGACCTTGTGCTTAAAATGTTTTCAGTTTTAGATTAGAGTTGGTTTGGGTAAGTGGGTCCCCTTTTTAGAACAGTTCGTTTTTAAAGCCTTATGCGACAGTTTTAAAGCAAAACAGTTCAAACTTGTTGACTTATTTTATCTTGGACTTTATTAATCAACACAAGTTCAGTATTATTTCCTAAAAAAATGCTTTAAATATTTTTAACTATCGTATGCTTTAAAAAATGACCTGGGGGACTCACGTACCCCCTAGGAAGGGGTAAGTTGACCATCCCCATTTATTTGTATTTAAAGTGAGCATATCTAAAAAAGGGGTTTATGAGTCCTACTTGATAAGTGCGTAAAATTTTAGTAGGAAATTTTTTTTTGTAAATGTATCCATTAACGAGATATCTACTAACGTTTAAATGTGTATGACATAGAAAATTATAAAGCCGAGACTAAACACAAAACAGTTGTGTCTGTGAAATTCATTAAAAGCCGTTTGGCATATTTTGTTTTTACACATAAATTAATGTTGAATAAACATAATAGAGTCTATTAAGATCAATTTTGGTTAAAAAAAATTATAGGTCGAGAAAAAATGGAAACGCTTAATGGCAGCGTCGGTTTGAAGTTTGCTGAGGGAGAAACATTATCATTTCATCTTTAGTTATAATTTTAACATCACTTACATCAAACCAAAACGAAAAGTAAAGCCATTTCTGTTCCTTATATCAAATTTAGCAGTATTTTTTTTCACTTGTATCATGTTCTAAAATTAGAACTTCGTAATACTTTATGGTTTTCTTTGATGCAAGTTTCCCAAATACATAGTTACCAGCTTTTGCAGTTTTTGTAGCTCAACCATCAATTTCTTCTAGACGTTACGAGTGTGACAAAAAAAAGTGGTCTGGGTATTTTCCAGGGTTGAAACCTCGTAAATGTCTGTCATAAATTTAAAGTGGAGCATATGTTTTACTGATAGTTTATATCTTTGTCGAAAAAAATAATAATTAAGAATTACTTTTGAATTTGACTCACTAAAATTGCAGAATACACTGCAGCTAAAAAGCTGCTGTGTGTGCTGTCATGATATAAAATTTCTTTTAATCTCAGAATTGATGCTGCAGTTGAAAAGTTAAGACTTTTTTGTCTAAAAATATGTTCTTTTATGTGAAAAAAAATGTCATTGTGCAAGAACCACTTTTCGTTTAAAATCAAGACATCCCTTATATAACGTATGTTTATACGAACGAAATTAATGGAAATGAAAAAGGAGCTGCTTCAGTTACTCCACAAATTTCCTTCGTCTTGGGAGAAAATTGAGCATTTCATACATTTAGGAAATCTGTTGAAGTTAAGTAAACTCACAGCAAATAAAAATGCAAACGCTCTATCTATTCTGAGCTAGAAATAAAAGAAATTGCTGCTCTTTTTGTCATGTCTAGAATGTTCAATAAGTCCATTTGCAAAACAACGAAGACATCAGCGCGACACCCCAGTTTCCCCCTTACTATCGATCAATGTCATAAGTGATAAAGTTGGGAAACTTCTTGAGATTATCGGGGAGCAGGGGAACAAAGAAAATGTCCTCCAAGAATCCATTCAAGAAAAGTCACATGGGATTATGTCTGGTGACCATCAGTGCGTCATCATCGCTTCCTCCGTTTCTAAACAACGCAGATCAGACATTATAAGCGCTGGCCTTTTATTTACATTATCCAGAAGTGTTTTTTGTTTTTCGTTGCACTGAAATATTGGGCTATAGCTTTCGTAGATTACGTTTGATGTCTTAAATTTTGTGGCGTATTTCTTGACCAAAATTTAAAGAAAAAAAAATCTTCAATTGATGCGCTATTGTCTCAGTCCGAACCCACTTGAGTTAAAAAATTAGTTAAAAGGAACAGGGTGTTTTGAAAACTGTTTGTTTCTTTTCCAACCAGATAATGTTTTTTTTTTTTTTTTTTAAATCAAACTTTCATATTTCTGCATCCATCTTAACGCATCTACAGCTCTATATTGCATGCAAGTTGAATCTCGGCCTTTTATTAATCGATATGTTTTTAATTTTTTTAAGAGCTTTGGCTGGGATCAACGCAAGGCTGAAAGGTGCAATAAACAAAGTATTATGCTTTTTTTTAATGTGACGGTTCAGAGTTTTTGATTTTGCTTTTATTGATATTTAAGCAAGCATTTATTGTTTAATACATTGGAAGTTGAATTTAATGTAGTGGAATTGCTCTCTGCACAGGAAAACAAAGTGCGAAGTAAGCATAGAAAAGCAACAACATTTTAAAGAATTCAGAGTTTAATGAGCTCATCAAAGTGAGTTCTTTTTTTATAAAGAAATGAATCTTTTCTATATACTAAAACGTATATCCTTCTGGCCTTTAGTACAATCAAAATAATTACATACCCAAATTCAAAAATTGATTTTTGCACAGTAAGCCTGTGATTGTTAAGCAGAAAATTAAGGACAAAAACTGATGATAAACGTATGTTTTGTAACTAAATATGACTCTCGTGATCTCTTTTTTGTTATCTATTTTTTTTTACATGAAACATGTCGAAAGAAAATATTACGCATTTTTAAGCCATTGTGTGAATTAATTTGCGAGTTATTGAGACCTGTAATTTTCTTTCTGGGGAATATTTTAATTTTTATATGTGGGGTTTTTCGTGGTACTTTTACTGCAGAGCTGTAAATTTGAGCGAAAAAGCTTCACACGGGTAAGCCAGGGTAATATAGTACAATGTTATTTTTTATGTATATAATAGGGTGGTCTTAAGCGTATCAGATGCAACTAATTTCACATTATTATAAGTCTCACCTCCTATTTTGCTTCTTTTTGGGCCAGTAAGTTGCTGGTTAAAATTAAAAAAAAAAAAAAAGAAACGGGGAGGAGGGGGCTAAAAATGAAATGAAAAACGTTTTTTAACAACAGTTTCTATTTTTATTTAAAATTAAAACAAATATTTAATAGTAATAACTAAACTGATATAACTAAATTGATAAAACAAAAAAATATATATACGTTATTAAAGCATTGCTAGGGCGATACCGTCATTTAAAGAAAAAATGTCATATTTACAACCTCTGCTGCTCCATTCAAACTGTGGGAATGACCTTAATTTTTAATGATGTTAGTTTTAACACAGATGTAAAGAAAGAGAGGATGAGACGTAATAAAAAACAAAGATAGAAAAATAAAGATCGCTCTAATGTTCCCTTATTTTTCAACTTTTTTTTTTTTTTTTTTTGAGGCTTATAAAAATATAAAGTAAGTTTTCAGCCTATATGCAAATAATAAGAAAAGTAATATTAATAATAATATATAAAGAGTAGATCACACTATAAATAAAAAAAATCGTTTCACGCCTCAGTTTTGTAGTAAAGGTTGTTGTATATACGTTTTTCAAGTTTTAATGCCTATCCAGAAGTTTATATATTTTTAAAGCAAAATTGGTTTCTTGTAACCCCAAAAAATGCATGCAGTTTTTTGTACCTATCTTTGCTCTTAATGCTATTTTGAAATATATTTTCCAACTTTGAACTACTTACGGGAAAGATTTATTTATTAAATCAGGATAGAATCCAAATAAGACTCTTTGTCATAGACTAATAAAATAAATTCCAAAATATTTTTACTAAGAAGTTATTTATGTGTGTTTCGTGTGTGTTCAAACTCGAAAATTTCAAGAATTTTGTTGTTGCTAATCTTGGCACAACTGCAGTGTTAAGAAGTTTTGTCAGATAGACAAATTTATATCTTCTCTTTTTTTTAAGTCAGCTCTATCTCAATTTTATTGATACTGGTCTGAAAGTATTTGTCCCTAGAGGAAAAGTCTTAGACAAAGGAAAAACATTTGCAGACAGACATGAAATTCCGTCAGTCATCAACACAAAAACAAATGCTACTGATCTCAAGTATAGTTTTGTCAATTGCTTTTCTTCATAGTTTCCTTATTACTTTAGAGTTTTATTGGTATTATATCAATGGTTTTAGAATTCAGTCTTCTATTATAATTCTTCGATATATTGCTTTCACTACTATTGAAAAACTATTAGAAAATAAGCTCACATTGTTTTTCCTTATGTAATGAAAGTTACTTTAATTATTGTGTTTCGTCCATTTTTAAATGATTTTACCTCTATTAAAATCTTTCATTTAGTGTCGTTCTTCTTTTCCATTAGAATCAGTTTCTTCAGTTCACTCGACGTGATGATTAAAGCTATGTCCTAAACTTTTTTTCTTTATTTCTTTCTTTTTCACGTTTTTTTCGTTTTCTACAAGAAAAAACTATTTACAGTTGAATTTTCATCTTCGAATATTACTTCCACTTTCATCAAAGTGTTTTTCACTTCCATTGAAGTGTGTTTTCACTTCCACCAATTTTATTTCTGTTTCTATTGATGTATAATTCCACTTCAACTGCAATGTATTTATATTTCTATATAAGGTACCAACATTAATGTATTAATAGTTTCAGTGTTTTATATATATTTAGCGTCAAGTGTCCTATTTTACTTTTGAATTATTAACATTCCCATTAAACTGGTGTTTTTTTTTTAATTTTTAAACAAGAATTTCCTTAATATTACTGTACCTAATTATAAATACGTATGTACTTTGAAATGTTTGGGCAAACGAAGAAAATGGAAGTCTCTGATAGTGCGTTGAATAGATATGTATTAGAGTGAATATTTAATATAGGATTCATGTACGTAAAAACAATGTCTTAGTAAAAACGTAAGGGGTAATGATTCGAAATTTAAAAGACAAAACATTAAAAATGAATTGTCGACGGAGATTTACCATATGAGGTTGAAGATGAGACTTATGATGAGCTACATCAAGAAACCGGCTACATGAAGTTCATCAATGATACTCTGCTTCGAAGATAAGATTCGAAATCTACTTAGAACAAAAATGTTCAAATTCGGTAACACATTTTTCTATATTATCTATATTATATCAAGAAACCACTGAATAAACTATATTTACTTATCGTATGTTCATACATCCAACCATATAGCCTGTATAACATTGCCATGCCTAACCAAACCATCCTACAACAAGTGAAAGAACAGTAAATAGAGTAAAAGTATTAAGTTAAAGTCTTTAAAAACTTTTTGCGAAATAATTCAAGCAGAACCGCGGTTAATTTTGCTCTCTCAACCCTAAAAGTGACCGTTGAAACTGTTTCTGAATAATATATCACAACGACTTAATTGTGATAGCTTGTATAACATTGGAAGAATGAGGCCAGAAAAAAATTAACAGGGTAATACATATGCTATAGATTTTTTTTTACTAAAACCTTTCCTATTTACAGTAGATTTTTCCAATTCGAAAACTCGGTTAATAATTACCTCGGACAAATTATTTTAAAGAAATGACTGAAACTGTTGCTGGGTCAATCCATGTGAGATCATACAGACCATGTTGCTCACTATTTTTGATTTTTAAAACTCTTTGCCTGTTAATTAACTGTTATATTGGGAGCATGAAACAATGGTTTAAAAAATTTTAAACCTTCAGAATTTTTTTTTTGGCAAGCACTTTTCAGTAGCTGCGGAAGCGACTTTTCGTGAAAAGAGTACTTTGTGAAGATGCTTATAACTTTTTTATTTATAAATATATCAAAATGATTTAAAAACCACTTGATTGAGCAAAAAAGGATCTAAATTTCTATACCAGTTATTTTTCCGATAATAGGTAACAAATTTGTGTAAAATTGGCTTAAAAATAAGATTTTTTGTGTGAAATTTTACATTTTTTGGCATAAAAATATTAGTAGAAGGAATTAAGACTCACCCTTACTTTTTTCCCTTGAATAGATATCGCATAGGACTATTCCCAGAAGTAGTGTGGAACATTTGAAGACAGTCCTTTTTTATATAGAATTTGTCAAACTTGGCATTTTGGAGAAAAAATGCTAACTTTGAGATTTAATATCTGAAAAGGGACTGAATGAAAATTTACAAAAATTTAACTGGATAACCTTCTTATAGTAGTAAATATGTAGAAAAATTGTTATGAGTGTTATCGTTCTAGTTTTAGAGATATGGAGCTGCGAAGTTGACTGAAAAATCTCATTTATTTTGACGCCAAAAAATCATCACATAATGCAAAATTAATTATTCTCATAATATTAGATGAGTTTTTTGTAGTATAAACTAACCCTTTTACCAAAACATATAATATTTAAATTTATTTTCTATTTACAGAAAGAAATAATTTAGATATTATGCTTTTATAAATACATTTTTTTCTACGTGTTAGTCATAAAAACATGATTTCCACTCTAAAGCTGGGCTTTCACGGTCTTCATGCATCTAGTAAGCAAAGGACAATTATAGTTTTAATATAACCTACAACTCTTCATTCATTTTTAAAGTTTAAAGCGTTAAAACCCCCTTACAGCACCAAAAAGTCGCTCAAAATCCAAATTTAAGCTCTAGATCCTGCCATTTTCCGTGAGACTGCGTCTGCATAACAGCAGAAAATGGCGGACGTATTTTCGCGAAAAAGGGTAGGATCTAGAGCAGTGTTTCCCAACCTTTTCAAGCTCATCACCCTCTTCAAGATGCTGACTGACACCTATCGCCCCCCGCCTTCTTTTTTCTTCCTCGAAAAAACCATAATTTGGAGCAAGTGAACATCTATAATATTAAAAATATAAGTACCTAACTTAAATTTGAAGTAAAATGTAAGCAATAAAGATACTACAACTAATCACTTTTAAACTAAAAATATTAATGAATAAATAAAATACCTTTATTTTTTTTTCTTTCACGAAGCGAACTGATATAATCATTTGAAGGGAAACATTTAACTAAGATCATTGATGTACTTAGCAAAAAACAGAAGTACATTTTTCAAGAAATTATTTTCTTTTGTTCGCTGGAATCTGGGTAATTAAAATCATTGAAATAAAAAATTGGAAGGAAAATAAATTGAAAATTTGAAAATTCATAAAATTGACAGTGAATGATAAAATATTCACTAAGGTTAATCCGAGGTGCAAAGATGAAGCGCTTGAACTTCAATTTGTTTCTTTCTTAACGTGTAATTAATTGTTTGAACACTGAACAAGCGGTTTCGTACATATTTACAATTTCGGTTTTCGTTACCCTTTTTTACTGCTATTTTCTCTTCTAAATACCCATCGCCCCCCTATCGCCAGTTAAGAATTTACCGGTTCTATAGGTACTTATATTTTTAATATTATAGATGTTCACTTGCTCCAAATTATGGTTTTTTCGAGGAAGAAAAAAGAAGGAGGGGGGCGATAGGTGTCAGTCAGCATCTTGAAGAGGGTGATGAGCTTGAAAAGGTTGGGAAACACTGCTCTAGATCCTACCCTTTTTCGCGAAAATACGTCCGCCATTTTCTGCTGTTATGCAGACGCAGTCTCACGGAAAATGGCAGGATCTAGAGCTTAAATTTGGATTTTAAGCGACTTTTTGGTGCTGTAGGGGGGTTTTAACGCTTTAAACTTTAAAAATGAATGAAGAGTTGTAGGTTAGATTAAAACTATAATTGTCCTTTGCTTACTAGATGCATGAAGACCGTGAAAGCCCAGCTTTAGAGTGGAAAATCATGTTTTTATGACTAACACGTAGAGAAAAATGTATTTATAAAAGCATAATATCTAAATTATTTCTTTCTGTAAATGGAAAATAAATTTAAATATTATATGTTTTGGTAAAAGGGTTAGTTTATACTACAAAAAACTCATCTAATATTATGAGAATAATTAATTTTGCATTATGTGATGATTTTTTGGCGTCAAAATAAATGAGATTTTTCAGTCAACTTCGCGGCTCCATATCTCTAAAACTAGAACGATATCACTCATAACAATTTTCTACATATTTACTACTATAAGAAGGTTATCCAGTTAAATTTTTGTAAATTTTCATTCAGTCCCTTTTCAGATATTAAATCTCAAAATTAGCATTTTTTCTCCAAAATGCCAAGTTTGACAAATTATATAAAAAAAAGGACTGTCTTCAAATGTTCCACACTACTTCTGGGAATAGTCCTATGAGATATCTATTCAAGGGAAAAAAAGTAAGGGTGAGTCTTAATTCCTTCTACTAATATTTTTATGCCAAAAATGTAAAATTTCACACAAAAAATCTTATTTTTAAGCCAATTTTACACAAATTTGTTACTAATTATCAGAAAAATAACTGGTATAGAAATTTAGATCCTTTTTTGCTCAATCAAGAGGTTTGTAAATCATTTTGATATATTTATAAATAAAAAAGTTATAAGCATCTTCACAAAGTACTCTTTTCACGAAAAGTCGCTTCCGCAGCTACTGAAAAGTGCTTGCCAAAAAAAATTCTGAAGGTTTAAAATTTTTTAAACCATTGTTTCATGCTCCCAATATAACAGTTAATTAGCAGGCAAAAAGTTTTAAAAATCAAAAATAGTGAGCCTGTTTCCTGTATGATTTCGCATGGATTGACCCTGCTCCATTTGATTATAGCGCTATCTTTCCAATGTATTTTTTTCGTGTAGTTAACATTCAAGATAACGTCGCTTAAGTGGCCAATAACTATACCATTTCTCCTAGTTAACTACAATGAATCACAGAGAAATGAAGTTTACTTTAAAATAAGTTTAGGCAGTGTGGTCAGGATTCTTTTCTAGTAACTGTTGCTACACGTTTGCCTGTTGGTAAAATACGCCCATTAATAAAGCTTTATTGTCAATTAGGCTTTCTGATGACCATAAAAACACAATATAACGAATTTTTGCTTTACTACATTGAAAAATAGGCAATTGACCGTATTGTTCTACATGGCCTTAATTTGCGCTCCCACCTTATAAGGGCTTAAAACTAAATTTCATGATCAAAAAATTCTTTACTCTATTAAAAAATAAACAAAAAATGAAATATTAAAAAAAAAAAAACAAAATGTCCTAATGTAACAAGAATCGACCGAAATGTGCATGGAAACTCTATTAACTACACAAGGAGTTACGAGAAATCAAACTTTGTTCTTCGTTTTTCTCGAAACCGCTTTTTGGCCACTTCATCTTTTTTTCCCTGGCCTTTCAAACGTATTTAGATTTCTATATGTATTTGATGTGAGAACAAAACAATTTCAGTGCGTAGCAATTGCGTACTCATAGATAACATTACAGTTTATCAAAATGCTTTATTTTATAGAATTCGAGTTGTTTTCATCGAAGCAAATTCTAACAATATAGTGACTTCAATATTCTAATACTGAATTTAAGACAAAATCTTTAAAAAGAAAATTTCAAAAACTTTTTTGGATTTATGATGGTCGTAAAAATTGTAGCTCTCCCTTATTGAACCAAGACGTTTTAAAACTTGCTATATCCATTTTAACAAATTTTGATAAGCCGAGTGTTGGTTTGGGGTATGAATACTATACAGACAGCTTTATACCGGGCAATCAGTTTTCATTTCATTTTTTGATGCTTAAAAAAATTCAAGTGAATGATTGCCATATTTATATAAGAACGGGTCAAAAATTTTGAATAACTTTGCTTTTGTTAAAACTAGTAAAATATTATCAAGTTTTGAAACGTCATTACTCAATTGAAACTGCACGAGTCTTATTTTTAATTATTTCCAACACGTATTTCAAGTCAGTTAGATACATATTTTAGATAAATCCTTAAAAGAGTACCAGCTCTAATTAATTTTCCAACACCTCAAATTTAAATACCATCATTTTTTGTAGCACGCTCCGACTCTGAAGCAACTGCAATAAATCCCCGTCACGACAAATGATTGATGAAGTTCAACTTTTCTATTTTCGTTTTCCCGCGAATCATGGATCTCGGTGCTTTCTGATAGGAAAGGCTAGCACTCGAACTGATCAGCCTTGAGAAGCAAACAAACGCTCTTGTTCAGCATGACGGATTGTGAAGAACGCTCTTTTTACGAACGGAATATTTTATTTTCTGGTGGAAATGTCAATTCAATGATGTGGACTTCCACGTCATCTTTCATATTTTGTTATTCTTGACCTTCTGGAAATAGCTTTCAGGAAGATAGCATCCAGAACTCAATTCTTTTTTATTTCTTATTGGAAGTACTGCATGCTGAAACCTTGTTTTCGAATACAATTAATGTGAATTGAAATGCTTTGGAGATGACGGGATTAAGCGACAAAACAAAAATGCAGTAATTAATGTTCAAATTTGTGATGTTTCAGTTGTTGCAGCTTTTTTGTTTTCTGGTTTTGTCGTTAGTGTACGTATGAAGTCGGTCTAACGATATCTACTTTTTGATGTACCAAGTTTTATTTGCTTACCTGTATCCACTGCTTACCATCGTCTAGAGTGTTCATTTTTCAAAATGTAACTTAGCCCCTTCATCCTCCAAGCCCTTCCATTGTTAGTTGAGTGTTGTTTTAGGTTTAGACACATATAAGCTCTGAATTTTACATCATTCAGATTTTTTTTGACACATATAAGCTCTGATTTTTTTTTTTTTTTTTTACGCTGGGCACTTTTGATAGTTAATGTCTTTAGTTTTCGTAAAACTTTCAAGATAGATAAAAACAATGTTAATTATTTTGCATCGTTGCAAACAATTTTGGACATTAAATAACTCTACGAAATGAATCTCCATTTAGCTTAAAATATTTTAGAATTCAAACAAAATTAGTGCAATATGCATTTTATCTTTTTATGAAAGAGGAAGTTACGTTTCGTTTGCATCTAATAAGTTAAAATTACTGCTGCTCGTAATAGCAGGCAATGCATGAATTCTGCTCCTTGTGATTTTTTTTATTGAACATTTGTAAGAAATGTGTTGAAAGAAGGCAGTGGATGCAAATATTCAAATTTCATCTTATTATTTTTTAATCGTTAGGTCGAATTTATGCCATTATATGTGGGATAATGGGGAAAACGACTCTTAGTTTAAAAAAAAAGCATATTTTGAGAAAAACGCATCTGAATATTTGACTTACCTAATTATTTTACCCAGTACCACCTGTGTTCAAACGAACATTCCAGCTAATTTACCTGGTTTTATACAAAAGATAATAGACTCTTCGAAAAGTATAACGGAGCAACCACAAAATGGCATGATTATTCCATTTCCTTCAACTGACGGGGTAGACCTCTGAAAATTTTATCTCTTAACCTTTCATCATGAGTATAGCTTGTTTTGATACAGAACTTATCACATTTTAATATTAACTCGAAGAGTCGCCCGGCGTCGTACAGGCGACCTCAGAACTAAAAACGATGCCAAGTGATAAATGTTTAACACTCAGGCCTAAATGACAGATGAAAGATTTAGGGCAAAATTTCCCATTATAAAACAACAACAGTCACTAAAAATCCGTGCCCATCGTTAACCATTAGAATATATTTTTTTACAAATATATATCTTAAACGAAAAGAGATAAGTTCTTCTGCATACGTAGATCAAATCAGCACGAGCCAGTAACTTTTTCATAAGACTTTTAATTCTGGCCATATATGCAATCGAAAATGAAAGCTATTTTATTAACTTAACCCTGTATTAACTGTTCCCTTTCTTCCTTAATATAAGACTGATCTATCTCTTTATGATTTGTAAATATATATGTCACCTGAATGTGAAAATATTTTAGTTATACTCCTCTTAAGTACTTTTAATAACTTTAGATGGTGAAAAATAGTTGCAAATATCTTTAATTAATTACTGTTTTAAGATCACATTAATGATGTGCAGTCAAGCTTTTGTGCATTTCGAAGACTAAGATTTATTAACAAAAATAAAAGTTTAAAGTGTGAAGAGTAAAATAATAATGGAACCATCATGGAAGGACACTTTTAAAGGCGTTTAAAATGACATTATGGATCGATTAATTCAATTAGTTGCAATATTAATGATGGGTGATGTCTTAAAAAGTCATTTTGTGCGGTTTTAATGATAAAGGCGTGGCTGAATGTTCGTTAACTGTCATACGTAATAAAATCTGGAGAAATAATGAGTGTTTCTGATGTATTGCACAAAATCGGATAGAAGCATATCTAAGAGATATGAGTAAATAATTTGTCATAAAATTAAAAGCTAATTGAAAGAACTTCATATGGCGGCAATGTGTACCATCATAAAATGCAACACTGCTTCTGTAATCAAGAAATTGGTCTTTAATTTTTCCGTCAAGGGCACTTTTCAATTTATAACATGGAAACTGTACAAATACTGCTGGAGTGTATTAAGAGTTTCCTTCTTAGGCGGAAGTATGATTAAGTAGCTAAAACTAGAATATATTTCTTAACAGGTTTTTGTTAGAAATACTAAAAATCGAACAGATATTCTAGTATAAACATGTGTATAAAAAATAAGTTATGCGTTCATTTCTTTTGCAAAAAAGCATAAAGTATGCATCATAGTAAATCAGTTACTTTTATTTATATATATATATATATATATAAAACACCGGCGTTCAAATCCAAATCAAAACGTTAATTTTGAGACATCAATTTTAACATTTGAATTTGTATGGGAAAAAAACATTTATTTGACAGACACCTACGTGTAACAATATATTTACTGGTGTTACCATAAAATGTTATAACCTAGTTAAACCTTGAAAATTTTTTTTTAATCCTACATGACAGATTTATTCTAGCCAATATGTTTTGTGAATCTTGTGACCCTTGCTTGAACTTCGATATACAAAACTTTCATTCAAAAACAACAAAACGTTTAATGTTCTAATAACCGCCCTCTTCCAAATACTTATTTTATGAAATCAATGCAATTCTTCTCTTCTACTTCAAAATCAAGTAAAATGTGTTTGTTTAATTACTTTCTAGCATCCTTTTACTTCTATGGCTCTTGTAAACATATTTAGCAAATTATTTTTAGATTGATTAGGAAAGAAACATATGCAAGAATGTTTTCTCAATTTAATTATTTGTTTCATAGAACTGAAAAGTATGAGCGTCTGTACTCCTTGCTCAGCACATCTAACGTTTCTTTTAAGCTTATCCATAATACCACAATGAAAATACCAAGACGAGGAAAACATTAAAAATTAGCACACACGTTTTTCGAAAGCAGGGATAATCATTTTTAGGTATAAATCAAACTATAAGGCAATTCATTTATCATCTAACTTAAAGCAGAATAGACTCTTACTTTGTAATGTATATCAAATGATACTATGATGCTAAAGTACTGGTTTTTAAATTTAGCTTTCATTGCTAATAAATACAGTTGAAGTGTTAAAGAAACGTATTTTATTAAACTGGCACTGGCCTCTGCTTTCGATTATGCGAATGGCTCCAGGAAATGAGATTAAATACAAATTTCGTGTAAAAATCCACGAAGCAGATAAAAGAACAAGTAGTTGTGTATGCCAAAAAATAGTTTGTCCTTGATTAAGAATATTCGTACGGAAACATTTTGAAACAACGTCTTTTGTAAGTTATAGCAAAAATTATTCACAAGCTACAATAATGTACAGTAGAGTCTCGAAAATTGGAATAATTTTGTCTCTCGCTACCTCGGATTACTTATTGCTGTTGGCGTTGTTGTCATGTGCATACTTCACTAAATACTACTCAAGGAGTGGGTTCCATTGCCTCGAGAGAAGCTCGACTTCTTTATTAACATAGCACACAGCACGAGAAAGATTTACAACACAAAGAAAGGGAATAGCACCCAGGGCACCGGCGGGAATCGAACCCTTGCTTCCGAGGTGAAACTTCTAGTCCTGAGCCACCGAGGACCCACTTCGGACTACTGAAACCTCGGCTTAACCGGCAAATTCGTTTAGCGGTAGAAACTTTTCGGGCATTTTTTACATATTCTTGTAAAACAATGTTAATTTCAAGTCGTTTTTCATATCAAGTTATTATTTCCAAAGTATATTCAAATGTATCTCTTTCAGTCAAATAATATTTTACAAGTGTTTTTGATACCGACATCTCAATACTTTTTTATTGCTTTATTGTATGTGCTAAAAGAAATTTTACAATAGCAACGTATTTCATATTTTATTAAAAATCATAGTTTTAGCAGTTAAAAATATACCTATAAAAGGTAGATAAAGTACTTCGAATTAACCCGAATCTCGGACTTAAGAGTTTCTACTGCACGTATTTAATGGACGTAGAATAAGTCAAACACCTTTTTATTTAAAACAAAAGCTGCTATCAGTTTTCTAAAAACTGATAATAAGAAAATATCAAGATTATTTATTTATTTATTTTCATTTTTTGACTTTCTAACATTTCCTAAAGTAAAACTTCATCTACAAATGACTCATGATCAGGAACTTTCGAAAATATCATGCAAAATTTTCAACAAACATAAGAGTAAAGAGATAACAAATGAAGACAGGTTTCCACACTCCGTTATCCTGAGAGATTGATGATGAAACCTAAAGGAAATAGGATAAATGGATAAAGACTGACTGATGAAAGGTAACAAAACGCTAAATGAAAAATCCGTTGGGAGTATCAGATTTCAAGCGTTATCTCGGCATCAAATGAAAGGCCGTTGATTAAAGGCAATTTTCACAGAGAAATATCACTCGTAACTTTCTTTTGATTTCCTCAAAGTAAATCTTCGGTGTCAGACTTTAAAAGAATCGTGTCGAATTCTTTTTCGGCGACTTTCTAAGGTTTCTTTTGGTAAGATAAAGAGCATATTACTAGATATATGAGGATTGGGAAAGCTTATTTGTCCGGAAAACTTGAAAATGATTGCACCACGGGTTCAAAGTGACACCAGAGGGAAATGGTTGAAGTAATTTAATGAGTGTTCTTTTAACTGTTTGTGAAATTGCTTCAATTTTGATGGAACGTAGATTCAATGTTGTTAATATTTACGACATTATTTTTTATTTGATTTTATAGGTTTGTGCTAAATAGATATAAAATGATCCAAACTTAGAAAATTTTCTCTTTTTTAAAATAAATTACTATAATGAAATATCATGTTACTGATTACGGAACTGTAACCGAATCTGTTAAGTTTCACATCCCTATGAAGGTCACTTTCCACCAAGCTCTATGAAAATCGGCAAATTTGAGTGACTACTATGAAGTTATATTCTTGTCCCGGAATCATACTGGTAAAAAAAGCATTTTTGTGTTATTTAAAAAATATAGTTCTTCGTTAAGGTTTTAAGTAATTAACTTCTCAACGAAGCAATTCTGCGTTGAGATTTAAGTTTCTTGAGCAGATTTTAAAACTTTTGTGTAATTGTCTAAATGTTTTAAAAATGCATGATTTTTACTTTTGATTGTTGAGAAACCTAATGGTGTAAGATGAATGGAAAGGTTTCGGCAATTTTAGGTAACTTCGAGTCATGTGGGTTATCTATCGCCACATCATATTTTTCTAATATTCAGGGCGGCTATATAAGAACTAGAGGAAGTGGTCCAAATACGGGCTATTTTCCAAATACAGGCCACCTGCTAAAATTGGGGGAAAGGGGTTTCGCACAGTCACAAAAATGGCACCAAAATGGAATAACAAGAAGAGGGCAAAATAGTAGAGAGCAAAATTTCCTTGACTAATCATACATTTGATTTGAGACGAACTATTTTAGTTGAATATTCCACTTTTGAGGAACTGAAAACTTTTCAAGGGATGTAAAACCGTAACTTTCCCTCTCAAACAGTAAAGTAAATGGCTACGACCTGACAGCAAAGTGAATGACATGAGCTTCTCATAATGCACTTGTTTTGAACTACTTGTTTGTCTATTAATTTCTACAGGCACCATCTACTTAAAGTACTGGGTGGTCTAACACGGGCCACCACGTTTTCGTTGGACTAACAGTGGTACCTCGTTTTTAGACCATGCAGTTATTAGTTCTTGTTAATTATGAATTAAGTTAATGCCTTAATAGGTTGTTAAAAGGCTTAGAAAATAGTAGACTGGTTCTTACTCTTTTAATCTGTTTTTTAGAATGTTCGGAACTAAAAACTAATTTGAAAATTAATAAAAATACGAAAGCCCTTTAAAATTGAGATCGAAACTAGACGACATGCCGCTTGTTATCTTTTTGGTTTACAAACGTAATATGGGAGGTTTCGAAACACGTAAATATATCCACGTACCTTGGACTACTCTAACTATGCGCAAGAATAATAATAATAATGATAGTAATTATTTATAGTCGCTCGCGTAGCGCCAGACACAATCTAAAGGGAATTGGGATTTTTAGGAAAGTGTTAACCCTTTATGGTCAACTTTTTTTACCTAAGGAAACATTTTTTTTCCATCCAAATCTCAAACAAGTTAGACCATAGGAAGCACACCCACCTATTTTTTTAAAGACTTTCTACTGCCTACAGAAACGAATGTGTCGAAAACTTCACAATGCTCTATTGTGGAATAATTCACTTAGCTATGAGGCAAAATGATTCTGGAGGTGATGTGCCGAATTCGACACACCTGACGTTACAGGGTTAACTATATTTACGAAGTTTCCTTATTTGACTGCGAATATTTAAAGACTAATGTCTAAATTTTAATTGGGAGTTCTTTAGGAACGTTCGTTATTATTCTGAGAAAGAATTCTACACTAGTTTTTTTTTTTCTTTTTTTATTATTTAAACCTGATTTTTCGAACATTCATCACTTGACCTAATGTTTGTATTCGTGCTAGCCCGTGCAATGCCAGACGACGCAGCTAGAAATTAATACTTCCTAATTTTGAATAACTGCATAACTTTGGGAATGTTTTTTTTTTTAGCCTTACGCGAATAGATTTAATAACACTGCCGTGGGCAGGTAAACGGCAGTATCAGCAAAAATAAGTTTTCGAGATATTTGAAGAAACGCGTTTTTGATTTCCCACAAACATCTATGAAACATTGAACTTCGAACATAGGCGATACTATATGTTTATACCGATATATTTTTTGGGTAATCGATTGAATTTTGATTTTGCAAGCGCAGAGAGAGGTAAAGCAGATACTGCCGTTTACCTTCCCTTTTCACTCTAAATGTCATGCGGAATTGACTGGCAGTCGGCAGTAACTGCACAGTATGCTACTAAATGTCCAGTATTTACATATTCGACCACATGCGGAGGGGATATGTTATTACGAAATATATTATTGCATTGTGAATGATATGTTTTATTTAAAAATATGCATACATACCGCGTATCCACTTGATATAGATTTAATATAAACGAACGCGAAATATAATTAAAAATATAATGAAACTATTGTATTATGCAAAATATGAAGCAAAACTTGATGATTCTTCATCCATTTTTACTTCCTTTTACTTAGTAAAGGAAGTATTGTGATCACAAAGAAAATTTCACTCAAAATTTGGTCTAAATTTTGATTTTGCTCACCCCCGAATGAATGTTGAGTAGTTTTTTCGACCTATCAGTAATTACGACGAGTTTTCTCGTGACTTCTGTATGTACGTATGTATGTGCGTATGTATGTTTGTATGTATGTGCGTATCTATCCGCGTATGTATGTGCGTATGTATGTATGCCTGTCGCATAACTCAAAAACTTTTTGCCGTAGAAGCTTCTAGTTTGGTATGTAGGCTCTGAGGACGGTCTAGTTGTGCACCTCTCCTTGTGGTTGCATTCGAATGTTCCCAAGGGGGTCTTTTACCCCCTTTGTGGGGTAAATCAATGTTAATTTCAATGCAGATTGAGTGATATGATTTAATGCAACTACTTGGCAATATATCGCCAAACTTTTGGTCGCCAAGTGTTTGCCGCCAAGTTGGCGACAAATTTGGCCAAAAAATGTTTTTTTTTTAATTTGGCGTTATTGGGTACATTTTGCGAAAAATTCACTGAATCATGTTAAAATCGGCGATATTTAGAAAATAAATCATTGTAAAACATTAATTTGCATTGATTCGTGACAAACTGGGGGTGTAAATATTTGAGTTATCTTGCTCACTCTAATGCACTATTTTAACACTTGAAGCATTTATTATGGAATTTAAACGTAAAAGGAATTAGTGTGGCGTTCACACCAGATGTTTTAAAATAACTACAAATCAGCTAATGCAGGGCTTCCCAAACTGTGGTCCGCGGACCCCTTAGGGGTCCGCCGAGCTTTAGTCGGGGGTCCGCGGTGAATCACGAAAAAAATGGGTTTTAAAGCTTTAAAATTACTTTTTTGCTTTTGAAAACCAGATTTTTCCTTTTCGAAGTATGTAGTAGCCCTGTATACCATACTCAACATTTTGAGACAGGTTGCTGCAAGATCATGCGGTCAAACCGTTTTCTGCTCTGACAAAATCGTACTGTCTGTCATCATGTTTATATGAATACTAGCTGCGTAGCCCGGCGTTGCACGGGCTGTAATGTAGTGAAGGCAGTTTGAGAAAACTACTCGCCACCAAGGCGGCTCGCCTTTAAAGAAATGAGGGAAGTTTAAACAGTTTACTCGCCGTCAAGGCGGCTCGCCTTTACAGTAGCGAGGAAAGTTTCAATTCACTACTCGCCGTCAAGGCGGCTCGCCTTTAAAGTACCAAGGAAAAGTTTAATAAACTACTCCCCGCTAAAGCGGCTCGCTAAAAAGCTTTCCTGCATCAAAGAATCAATCGAATTATTTGCACATACTTCCTCAAAAATAAAGACGATGTCAAGTAGCGCATACTTAGCACTCTCCCTAAATAACAAATAAAATTCCTTTCCGAAAACAATTATTTCCAAACCGCTTTCTTCCTGTAAAATTAATTGCAAAATTCTAAACGAAAAAGTTCTTTTAATATTTGGATCGCAGCCAGAAAAAGTCCATTCTAAAAACAGCAATTGCAATTTTATTTAAAAACACATTTTCAAAATGGTACCAGAGAAAAAATATGTCATTAATAATTAGAATAAAAACAATTGTTAGAATTTTGTTTAAACACGTATTCAAAATGACAATGGAAAAAAATAACACTCTTTTATTTTAAAAAGTTCAAATTAATTAACGTTTTAATTTAGGGCCGAATTCAAGTGAAACACCATTGCAATCGCTTCGAGGCGTTTGCATATTGCAACCGCTACTGTAAGTCGAATTCAAGTGAATTCGTTTCACTTGAATCCAAATTTTGGAATTTGCGATTGCATTGGTGAGTTGCGATCGTCCGTGTTTCACTTGAATCCCTGCCTTAAAATCGCAACGGAAAGAAATAAATGCCTTGGAGCTTTAAATAGTTCAATAATTTAATTAACGTTTTAATTCAAAATGGCAACGGTAAGAAAAAATGTCTTGGAAGTTTAATCATTTATTAGGCTTAATCGCTTTAAATTTGACTACTTATTAATTGATATCTTCGCTAATTAAAATCGTATAATTATATAGATTGAAACTAATGAAGCTTGAAAAATTACCTATCTATCGGTACCTGGTTCGACTTTCAGTTCATTGGCGTTCAGGAGAAAGAAGCGTGACATAGAAAGATAGTTAGAAAGAAAGATAGTTAGAAAGATACTCAGTTTTTAATATAAGTAGATACTTGAGATAGTTATTGTTAAAACTTCCATTATTGGGGGCTCTTGGCGCGATTCAAAAGATCGCCAAATTTACGGTAGCAAGCAATTCCAACTATCTGCCAGAGAATTGAGTTGATACACTAAATACTCGATTGGATTGATGAAAGCCTTCGAAAATGGCGTTTTAAATTGAAATTACAGAGACAGAATCAGGTAAAATTGAGATAAAAAAATAACCACTCATCGGATTTTGTTGAAACTGGTCTCTAAACCTTCCCAGTACCAAAAGGAACAAACGGTGAAAATTTCAGGCAAATCTCCCGGGTAGTTTCTGAGATCTTAGGGAACACACATATATACACATTTACCAACATTCATTTTTATATATATAAGATTTGATAGACATGTTAATATGAATATTTGATTGACATGTTAATATGGATATTTGATTAACATAACTTCAGGCTAAGCCTTGGAAACTACCCTCCAAGATACTTTTAAGACCTTAATTTCAAGAACTTTACCGAAGAAGGTCCCCGAAACTTCACTCCCACATGAATTCACCGTTGATAGTATGGATTAGTGCTCTTACAACTATAATTTCCAAAAATTTCTGGGGAACAGTTACTGACCTCCACTTTCCTTAACATCATCAGAATTAGTCTACGTTTGAAATTGTAAATTTTAATTTTTAAAAATATCCGAGGATCTTTCCTTGCATCCTTTCGTTACCCAAATGGCAGATTCCTACGTTTATAACCCTTCCATTTCTAAAAATTTTGTGGAGCGTACGAATATCCCTCTTTCCTAACATAACCAAACTCTAAAAGTGCGTTTGAAAAGCTGTAATTTAGGAAATTGCAAGAAATTATGCATTGAAACTTCAATTAAAAATTTAAAAAAAAAATCCTGCAGATTATCCCCATACCTCGTTTAATCTAATTGTTAACAAAAAGATCTTTCCAAAGAGAATTTTTAAAGCAAGACTTTTGAAAAATCGCCTGATGTGCTGTCTTGGACCTATTGCTCCCCCTAATATGTCTAAAAAAAAGGTCTACTGGCGCGTTTTTAAGGCTTAAAATTTTAAATTTTCTGGGGGGTGGGTGCCCCAAAAACTGATCTAACATCGCCACAAATCGTATAAAATTGCGTTTTTTTTTTTATTTTTTAAGGTACGGTATGCAAAAATTTATGCACTTAAATTAGGTTCATATTACGAATATAAAAGTACAGTTTAACTCTTATGGTCTTTGTTACGAAAGATATATTAGTAAATATGAACTTTTTACTGGCAAAAGATAAATTTGAATATTTATGACTATAAAATTGAGATTACGAGCAAAATGTGCCATAATTTGTTTTTCTCCCGCAAAAGTAACTGTCAAGAAATCTAGCCTAGGTCTGGTTTAAGTTAAATTTTCAACTTCATTTACTTTGAGGGGCGCAGGGGGGGGGGCAAACAATGTTCACAAATCCTACATATGCTATTAGTTGATTTATTTAAAGTTCAATTCACTACGAAAAAAAATTATCTTTGCACTTTCTCTAACGACAGGGGTCCGCTCCGAACTTTGATTCATGAAAGGGGTCCGCTGCTTAAAAAGTTTGGGAAGCCCTGAGCTAATGCTTTGTACTTTGCATCAAAACAAGAAATCACTTTGAGAAAAAGAGCGCTTGAAATGCTTGTTGTGCTGACGATTTTTTTTCATAGTACTTTTAAAAATGCAACAGCTAGAGATTAAACTGCAAAAACTATCGTCTGTTAGTATGAAAGCAACTGTAATTAAAAGAAAACAAAACAATGTTAATAAAATCATTTCATTGTTGCATTTTTGTTTGTCGTCTGCCAAGTTTGGCGTGTGTATCTTTGAAATCGCGAAAAATATTGTCTGCTAGTGGAGAGAAACTTTATTTGAAAGAAAAAAAAATCTGGTATGGACCCCACACTACTTCCTTTTATGTGTAAATTTCTTAGTAGGTGCCTTAAGTAAGTAATAGTGCTTGGAATGAGCAAGAAACAATTCAAACATTTACGCCCCTAATGTGCCACGAAACAATGCAAAAAATGATTTGCAACGATTCTTTTTCTAAATATCGCCGATTTTAACATCATTCAGTGGATTTTTCGCAAAATACCGCCAATAGCGCTAAATTGAACCCAAACTCATGAAATAATTTTTTTCGCCAAATTTGTGGCCAATTTGGCGATAGGTCACCAAGTTGGCGACAAGCACTTGGCGACCAAAAGCTTGGCGATATATCGCCAAGTGGTAGCGCCAATTTATATCTCTTAAGTCAGCATTGATATTAACACTGATTCACCCCATAAAGGAATAAAACACCCCCTTGGGAACATTCAAGTGCAGCCAATGACCTCCCGTGACCTCCTATTAGGGCACCCCTACTTTCGCTCAGTTTAGGTACAAAGGAAAACGGTTTTTGCGGCTTGATGCAATTTTTGCACAGCGATTCATATTATGTTCATCCTGCAGACATGCAGATACTGCCGTTTACCTGCCCACAGCAACGAAAAATGCAGTTACTGCTAATTACCATTGGTTAAAAAACAGTTTTTTTTCATCGGAAACCAAAAAAAGATGCTTGTACCATAAAACTAATGTAACATAGATTTCAAAAATGCAAAAAAATGAAAATCGAAAAATTTGCAGTTACTGCCCTTTACCTGCCCACGGCAGAACACTACTTAAATAGAAGTGCCACCTATTAAAACTACATACATTCTGGAAAGAAGTTACCTTGAATGACTGCAATAGGCTTGGAAATCATTAAACAGTTATTAAAACCTTGTATTAGTAAATGTAAGAAAGAGGACAGACAGTAAGATATCTTGTAGAAACATAATATTTTTTACAATTTCGACTAACGTAGAAAATAACATATTTCACGTAGACTAAAGACATATTAAAAATGTATTTGGTTACACGTACTAAAACTTCGTTGATAAAATTCATATTTATATTATATATGTACTTAAATTTATTTATGCGTTAGATATTATTATACCGAAAGTAAATCCTTCTTTCTAGGCTTTTTTCTTATATATTTCCTTTTTTTTACCTATTTTTATTTTAAAATTATACTTTTGGTGTGGAGAGAGTGTAATTTCATCATGCAACTGAAGTAATGCAACGGAATTACCAGAATTACTGTAAGTGCTTTGGAGTGACTGTAAGGGGAATGTTATTTGAAATTTTACCACAAAGAACAGAAAATGAGTTATTTGCTCTTAATTGCATTTTACTCTTGCTAAAATAGAAATGCATTATTTTCGCCTGACGGCTATGAATATTAAATTGAGATTTGACTTCATGTTATGTTGTTTGTTTTATCTATTCGGAAAAAATAGTTTCTCGCTATTCTCTGTTACACATATTTGCTTAATAAATACACAACTTTCATTTACAGCATTATTGGCTGCGTTGTGAGATGTTTTCCAGAAGCAATTATTTTAACTGCATAACAATTTACTTTGGTATTCGCTTTCGGGCAAATGTATTCAAAAAATACGGGACTTACTTTTATTGTTAGCTAGTCAGCGTGTACCCGTTTAACCTGCAAGACCTTTATTTTTGCAGCCGTTTGTCTTAGATGCGAATTTCCATTTGCGAAAATGATCAACGTATAGTGCAGAAATAACATATTGAAAGATTAAAGAAAAAAAAGAAAGTAGTGAAAAATACGAAATCTTACATTTTTATGGATTCTTGGTCCTTTAACATATGTTTATTGAAATCAAGAGCGTGGAAAAAATATATTTGACCACAAAAAGTTTGAAAATTTTGCAACCAAAACTCAACGAGATACTTTAGTTTAATATTTTTTAGGATCGTGCAGAAAATGTGATTGGCACTTATCGCATTTTCAGAAGAATGACAAGCTGACGAAGTAAAAAAATATATATATATTTAGTTTTTATTGCTTTTTAATAATAGATACAAATTTTATGCTAAAATTAATTAAAAACCCTACAAAAGCTCATAAGATTTGAAAAAACACTTTATGCACACATATAATTAAAAACCTTATTTGTCGTTATATTGCTCCATAAAAGGTGTTATTGATATTCAGTGTAAAGTGGTGTGGGTCATAAAACGTTGCGTATCATGTTTCGGTTTGGTCGTAGCAATGGTAATCTTTTTTCTGGTTTGAATTGTTTTTTTAATGCTGTTGATTTCCTTAAACACAAGTTAGTCTTAAGTTAACTGTACATATAAGATACTTAGAGTCTGTATAAAAAGTTGCATTTCATATTTTGTCACACAAATGTTTTCGCTTCAAACTTTTAACTCTGCACCTTATTTTGTGCATTTTTTTTTTCAATTTCAAGTATGCATCTAAGACACATCATTGTGACAAAAAAGGTCTTGTATATTTAGCGGAACACACTCTACATACCTGGCTGCATATGTGTGTGTGTTCCTTCAATTAAGTATTGCTAATATTTACGGGAAAGTGTTCTTTGTACTTTGGAAGCTATATAGCGATCAACTAGCACCATCTATAGTGAGTTTAATAAAATGTACAAAAAATTTGACGAATATTGAAGACTCATTCAAGTCATCACAGTCATACTATATCATGTTGTCTATGTGTTCATCTTCGTAGCATTTTCATGATGCAATACATTTGTTGAAAAGTTAACATTTGCGTGTTGTGCACAGTAACAGAAATGACTTCAACTACATTTCAATTTTTCAATAAATTTTAAAAATAACATGAGACCGACATTAATTTTATTGTTGTTGCTGTCGTGTCTGTAGTAAACACTAGGGAAAGATAGAGCGCCATTGCCTCGGTAGGTCGAACATCTTTATTTTATTTACGTACAAGACAACATAAGAAAATTCACAAAATAAATAGCTGAAAATAAATCTCAAGGTGCCTTTGGAATAGAGCCCATGTCCTCCGAATTAGGAAGCGAAACTTCTACCAATGCTAAGCGGAAGCCTCACACATTTTATTATTTCTAGAGAATATTTTCAGTAAACATATCCTGAAACGATGAAAGCACCTATTTCAATAATTATATCGTTATCGTTCAACATTTACAATTAGTTTATTTAAAAACCGTCAAATACATTCAGGGAAAATTAAAGAGGCAAGTGGATAAAGGTGATATGTGACAATTTTTGAAATACTTACTTTTTACCATGGATGAAGGTAATAAGGTAATAATTTTTTATAGCTTTTTCTAGGGAAATTTTAAAAAAATGTCGTAAATCACCTTTATTTACTTGCCCCTTCAATTGTGTTTGTGAGTTAACACACTCACAAACACACACTAATTTGAATTTGTGTAAATGTGCGAAATTCAAATGTCACATATCACCTTTATTCACTTGCCCCTTCAATTGTGAAATAAAAATCGCTCTAACGTAAGGAGAAAATTTATGTGCCTGCTCCTAACACGGCGTGTTAGTTTACTTACAGCAATATCACACCATGCTTTCGAACCCGAGAAACGTTCTCTCTAAGGAAATATTCCAAAAACATGTTAAATCTCTTTTAGGCTTGATATTTCATCAATAAAGTCATCAGACACTTTTTCCGGCTACCTTGTCCAGTTGTCAGAGCAGTTTGCCATGGATGGTGTAGCCCCGGATTCGAGTCCCGGCTTGGGCATGGATGTGCTTTCTCTCTCCTATCCTTGTCCTTTATTTGTGTGAATGTGTTATTGTGTAAAAGATTGCCTACCCTATTAACGGGTACCTATGGCATGCGTGTACTGTGGAAGTCGGACTTCACACCAAATTACGGTGCAGTTGGAAAGTGAAGCAGCGCACCCCAAATTACCAACGACAAAAAAAAGGACGTTTCTTACTTCAAAACTAGATGTACATGTATAATCTTTTAATTGGAATCTTCAAGGCGATCACTTATGGTTTTTAGGAAAATATTAGACAACATTGTTACTTATAGTTATTTTAGATTTGGAAGCATTTCGTAAAAATGTACACATTTTTTTATCCAAAATTTTTACGAAATAAGGAAGAAAAAAAATGTATTTTTCTTTTGTTATTTTACAGAAAATAAGATGAAGTTTCCGCAAAATACCCTACTGTTTTGTAACTAATAATTTACCTTCTGTAAGATTGAAACCGCTAAAATGGCTATATTATTTTTGGAGAAAAACTAAATGAAGGGGGCCAGAGGGAAAAAAGATGAAAGTGACCAAAAAGCGATTTCGAGAAAAACGAAGAACAAAGTTTGATTTCTCGTAACTCCTTTTGTAGTTAATAGAGTTCTCATGCACATTTCGGTCGATTCTCATCTTTTTCCCCCCTGGTTGTTCTACCAGATGATATTAATCCTTCATAGCCCCTAGATAGCCGCTAATATCTCAAAATTGACGAAAAAGTGACTTTCATCTTTTTTCCCCGTGGCCCTCCAAATATTAAAAAATATGCAGTAAATAACTAGGGATAAAAAAACTTATTTACATTAAAAAGTAAGATCTATTATTTCTGGAAGAACTGCGTAGTCCAATTCGCTCTTGAAAACTACCTCCACATGAAACTATCTCTTAAAAACTTTTATTTACTGCTATCTAGTTTTTCGTATTTTTCTCATAAATTATTCCTAAAATAATGCATATTAGCTTGTCTTTTTTCAATGCGCTGCCTAGAACAAGACAAACACTACATATACAAGCTAAATATCAAAGTCTATTTTAACGAAGATCAGTTGAAAAGGTAACCTTATCGTGATGATAATGTCTCCTGATGTCGTGCAAATCTCCTTTCTTTTCCTTCTGTTTTTTTTCCCTTTACTGTCCTGTTTTAGTCAAACCCGTACCTTTAGATAATTACTTTGCTGAAGGAAAATAGAATTTCTTAAAAGAATCTCAGATGGAGGAATTAATGACGTCTTTTTCTGCCATGAAATTCCATTACTTCTGTTTTCATTTCTAAACATGCTATAAATGACATACTAATGCTTTCATACACAAGATGTATTTTAAAAAATAAAACTGTCACGTCGCATAAAAGTTTTTTTTAAATATTTTAATAATTAAAACGGCTGATTTTATTTTTATTCATTTTGCTATAAAATATGGACGATGGATTTTACATTCGGGAGACTTTGCATCATTTCAAGATTTTAAAAAATAAGCCGCTGTTTAATTATTACCGCGAACTGTAAGATTCTAAAATACTAAAGGAGTTTCAAGTCTCACATAAAATTATCTCATTGTTTAAAAGCATTTTTTATTCAAAAATTAAAATTTTCTCATTTCTATAGCAGTTTCCGCTAAATATTAAGAAATTTTTTACATTGTTGGTAAAAATATAATCTAAAGGGGTTTACTGTTACCTGTTGACTTTGGAACTGTTTAATCCATACATGTATGTTGTTTATGGTATTTTTCAAGGATTTTCAGGAAAAATATCTTCGTGCAGTAATAACAATGACAAAATAGTTGCATGTAGCGAACAGATAAATAATAGTGGAAAATGCGTCATTCCGATATACAAAATTCACTATCCTGTACACTGAAAGTGCAGAAATATTGTTAATTAAATTAATTGATAAGTTTATTAAATTTTAAATGAATTGTCTTAATTTAAACGTATCAAATTATTTGACTTATCTGTGATTAGTTTTTGTCAGAAAATTTATGTGATGGGCATAATCATCATCAGAGCAAATAAATATTCTCTGTATTCAACGATTGTCCCCCCCCCCCCCCAAAATACATCTATTTTGCAACTACTCCAACTCCTACTCATTGCATCATCAAGGGCAGGCCCCTTTCAAATGTCACAGATTCCCACTTCCATGAGTGAGAACACCTTCAAAAGAGAAAAATAATACCAAAAACACTGTTTAAAGTTCAATGGTGCATTTTTAACCCCCCCCCCTTCCCAGTTTGGTTCTACTGACATCTTTAAAAAAACGCAATTTTCAAGGTATTAAAAATATTTCATCTCTGATTAGTCAGTGAGACGAAGGCATAAAAGATGCTAGGAAACATGGTTTCATTTACCAACTTCGGGGACTACAAATTGTGATATTTTTCTGAATCCGCAGAGTCTACAGATGAAAAAAAAATGTTCTCAAAAAAATACTGTTTCATTAATTTTTACAAGCCATTGAAAATACATGACAAAATAGGTAAAAATAAAAATCTAGGGCGGATAATTACGCAAAATGTCATAAATTTATGAATTTTTATCAATCCACATATATAGATAGACACTGTTTAATATTTCATCCAGCGACCTTCGTCGAATTTGCGCATGCGTTAGGTCTCTACTAATCTTATTGAAGTAGGGATGATAGTCATAAGACAGATCACGAAATTGAGGGAATTTTTCTTTTTTTGTTTTGCTTTTCATTAGATTCGTTCATTTGTAGTGTTGATGTGCCCTCCCCTCCCCCCCCCCTTCTTTATCAGGTCTAGGGTAAATGAAAATAATATTGGACTAAGTAGAAATGCTGCCAAGGTACATTTTCGCAACTAAGCGTGAAATAATGAAACTAAACTAAGTGAAAAAATGTAATTAAAAAAAAACGTTTCAAAACGCAAATGAGCAGGAAACTGCATACGCGTGTTTCGGCTTTTAAAGGAACGCCTTTTTCAATGCAAAAATGAAAACTTATTGCTGAATTTCTTTATCGAATTTATCAAATACTAATTCTAAGTGAATTCTCGTGATTAGAAAAATCATTTATGCAGAGCTGCTGCGACACGACACATGCATCTTTATGTATAAATATCTTTGAAGAATAAGGAGTTGAATAAGGATCTTGCATGCATTGAAGATGTGTTTTTGATATTATCTAGTGCAATGGAAATAGTGTTTCACTTTATTTCAATGCTGCCTGTTTTCATAACGTACCACGTTACGATGAACGGGGATCATTGATTAAATTTTTCAAACATCGGTGATGAATATTGTTTCACAGTTCTCTTGGTGTATAAAAAAATAGAATCAAAATTTAGAGGTAGTGATACAACGCGTATAAATTTTAATTTAAATGCCAAGTAACGAGCTTCTTCAACTGAGCGAAAATATCTATATACATCAACTGAGAGTATCCGTAGAGTGAACAACGATAACAAATGTTTGATCTTGAATCAACGACTCATTCTCTTCCCATAAAGAACAAATTTTGATTCATTACGAATAATTTATGCAATAGCGCCACCTATAGAAAATTTTTGTTGTGATAGAACTAGGCTCCACTTGTTCCGTTGGCTCCGGCCGTGGATAGAGCCAACAGGCCAAGCAATATAGTTCCTATTTCAGTTACTAATTAAAACTTAATGAGACAGTTCCAGCTTGGGAGCATTGGATTTTTAGATTGAGTACATCAATATTAATCGATTTCGAGCAAGTTCCCGTAGTCCCAGAGATTGGTAAACGAACTTGAAAAAAAGTACAGTAGCGACAAAATTTTAAGGATATTAATGTGAATCAATTGCGCAATGCAAAGGTGCAATTAATTATTTATAGGACATATACACTTGTAACAATGTTTGAATACGAACTAGTTAGTACAAAGAGGCAACGGGGATAACTGGAGATGCAAAAAATAGTAAATAAACATCGAAGTTGTGTGGTACCTTTATGGTTGATGCTCCTTATGTTGGGGGGGGGGGGTAATGATTAAGACGTCATAATACTTAACAATTAAATACTCCATGTATTATACTTAAACTATATACACAAAAATATTGTAGAGTGATGTGATGCTCACATCACTCGAGGTCTCTGCTGATCTGAACTCACGAGAATGCTTTCCTCCAGTGACATCAGGGGTTGTGACGTCAGTGTGATTACGACAGTAGAAGTTCGACAAGTTCGATGCACTGCAGAAGCGAAAAAATTAAAACATGTTGCTCTTTTTTTTTTGGGGGGGGGGGGTGCGCTGCTTCACTTTTCCAACTATACCGTAATTTGGTGTGAAGTCCGACTTCCACAGTACACGCATGCCATAGGTACCCGTTCATAGGGTAGGCAACCTTTCACAACAACACATTCAGACAAAGAAAGGACAAGGACATAAGAGAGAAAGCACATCTGCTCTGACCACTTGACAAGGTGGCCGGCACATGTTGCTCATAAATGCTCGAAAATGTAGTTTATTCACGATATCCAGTGATGAAAATATCTTCTTGTGCTCTTCCAATGCGTTAATTCATTGTTCTCTATTAGTCTTTGGTTAAAATGTAATTTTGGCGGAAAAAATGAAAAAAAAAAACTGTTAATGTCTAAAAGGTGTAGATAAAAATGATTCAAATGAAAAATATTAATAACATGCATCTAATACCAAAATTACCGGTATTTTAACTTAATACTGGTTTTATAAAGTCGCAAAATAGCACAAAACACCAGCATTCGATTCACCGTAATAATGCAATCAGCAAAACAAAACTTTAATAAAATATTTTCAGATATTATTATATTTTACTGTGCTTAATTTATTATTTTAAATGACACAAGTCAACAATTAAATTAGGAAAAAATAAAATAAACTGAATGTTTACATGTAAGCGAGTTAGGACAAAAAACGGAAAACATTTAAATGTTTGAGTTTTTCCGTTCTTTTGTACGAACTGAAAGATAAAATTTAGTACATTGAATACAAAACCATGAGAGTATCAGGGTATGAAAATGTTGAATTTATGACTACTTTATAGTGAATTAAACTATGTTTCTATGTAGCCCAGCTTCCTTCCTCTTCCCCTAGAGACTAGAGGGAGGATAAAACTTATTTGCTCCCTCATGGGGTTTATGTAGGCACATTAATGGGACATACACGATCAGTTTAGAAACTTAAGAACCTATACATCAATGATACTCAATCTGAGGTCGTAGATTGTCTGTAGTTTTCTGAATCCTCCAAATGTAGCTTAAATTAATTTGAAGAGAAATATATATAAATTAAACTGTTCGCAACATTAATCTAAAATACACATGCAATTAAAATTAACATCGAAACTAATCTTCCAAAAATGTACGAAGAATGACGAACTTACTTTTGCTTTTTAATTCACCCTGCATGCAGAGTCGATGGAAATATCTAAACTACAAATAAAAAAGTAACAGAAAGATGAAACTGATAAATACATATTTCTGTAGCCCTTTATTTTACAAGTAAAACCAACAGAAAGCCAGTATTTTTGCATATGCCGAAGAGGCCCAGCCAAAAAAAATCTGCAGAAAATCTTTTAAAAAAATCTGCAGAAAATCAGAGCATATTTGGAACAAGCTTTCCGCAGAAAATTTGCAGTTTTTATCTGCAGATTTTCCGAAGAAAGCTCGTTCTAAATTTGCTCTGATTTTTTGCAGATTTTTTACAGAGATTTTCTGCACATTTTATGCAGAAAGCTTGTTCCAAATATGCTCTGATTTTCTGCTGATTTTCCTCAGAAAGCTTGTTCCAAATATGCTCTAATTTTCTGCAGATTCATTGCACCAATTTTCTACAGATTTTTTAAAGAAAGTGTTCAAATTTGAAAGATTTTTTACAAAACCTATAAAATTGCTTACATATATAGAAAAGTAGTAATATGTTTTATAGCTATATATATATATATATATGTATATTTATAGTAAACTGATTCAAACAATTTTTAAAAAATTAGAAGTAGCCTGTTTTTAATTACCAGGGATCAATCCAGGATTTTTTTTTACCAGGGTTTTGTTTTTTGGAATTTGGTGAAAAACAGTTCAGACTTTTGTGAAAACTAATGTGCAACTTATTGAAAACTATTGTAATTTTGTAAAAAAAAAAAAAAAAAATTATTTATTTATTTATTGCTAATTAAAAAATATTCACTATTTATCACAGAATTTTATTTTCGAAGTCCAATACGGACCGATTTTACTGCTAAACAGTATTGTCTAAATCGATAAATTCAAAAAAATTAGTTTGGAACGCACTTTCATAAAACTGAACGATAGTGTCTAAGCTAAAACATTATTTATTAATGAAATAGAATGTGGGACTGATTATTATGAGTTAAATATTTTTTGGTTGCATTTGCATTAAAAAAATTAGCCGTTTGGTTAATTTTTAGGGCCTTTGAATACTAAATACGGCCTTTAGAGGGGCCCCTACAAACATATCTTAAAAAAAAGGCCTTTATAGGGGCTTTTTAGGGCCAGTGGGAGCCCTGAAAATAGTAAAAAACTCGCGACAAAACAAAACAACAAAGCAATAATCGGCGAACAAGGGTTGCTTTGGCAAGTAAAAAGGCTACCAGTTTTGGCCAGTACTTTTAGTGGGAATCTAAAAGAAGATTGCACCAGATTAAGAAACATAAAAAAAACTCATCAAATGCAAAAAAGTATCAAAATATTGTTAGTACTTACTTCCGAATTGCAAAAAATTTGCAGGATAGAAGTTCCGGTCCCATAATATTTCTAGGGTTCGGCTTTGGTCCCATTCTTTGATTAAAAAGTCCTCTCGCTGAAAACTGCAGCAATCAGCAGGCAAACAATCTTTTAAAGGTAGGATAGAATAGCGATTCTCTTCATAAAAATGGATTAGTACATATAAACTTTTAAATTTCTCGGCGATTTGAGCCATTTTCGAACCTAATTCTTTCAATACTCAACGATTCAAAATTCAAATTGTTGGCGTTGAGTGCACACGCGGTTAACTGCACATGGCCAGTTAACGGTTATGACCACGGGATGTTGATTGTTGAAGAAAACATGTAGTCTTTGAAAACTGTCCCAAAAAACATTTTGCATTTATATCTCATTTATTTTGGTGAAGTAAAAATTTCCACTGTAGAAAGTAAATGATAAGAATATAATTTAGCATAGTACATTAATTTACATATTTAACTACTACTACTTTCACATTACTGCTTACAATCTTGTTGAAATTTATCAATCGCTATGGAAATTTTAAAAAGATCTTTTTAGGATCAAAATTTTGTTTACAGTTTTGTTATTGTGAAGTATTTTTTTTTTTTTTTTTTTGCCACTTCTTTTACTTTGCAAAAGAAAATAATCATGAAACTACCCATTTTAGCTTTTCGTAATAGAAATCTAATATAATTTTAAAATGTAGGCAAATTAAATGTTTTGCTGACCATAAAAATCTTCAAAATATTTGGAGGCTATTAAAAAGAATTTATTGTGAAAATGTTTGAAAATACTAAGAGAAAGCTTTTTTTTTTTTTTTTTTTTTCGTGTGTGTTGATTTTCTGTTAATCAAATTGAAGACAAAATACAGATTTTTTAAACCTTTAAAAAATCTGCACAATATTAAGAGAAAACTAAAAAGGATAATATTTCTGTGGATTTTCTACAGATTTTATTGAAGACAAAATGCAGATTTTTTCCCTCCTCTGAAAATCTGCAGAAATCTTTAATAAATCTTCAAAATAAATTTATTTCTGCAGATTTTTTGCAGATTATTTTTAGCTGGGGGAAATTATAAAATCATCTAACTTTGGCAAATCATTTTTTATTGTCATTTTAAACAACGATGAGGTTGGTTGTTTGGAAACTTATATAACTATATTCCATAAGTTGACTAGCTTTCGTTCATCATTGGTTTAGTGTCAAATTCACCACAGATGTGTTTCGTTTCCTTTTACTCCCCAACTGACTTCGCTCTATACTCTTTTAACTTTCAGTTACTTTCAATCTCTTTTATTTTGTGAGAATATTGCACTGCAAAGGAAAATTCAACTTTTATGAAGAAAAAATTTAGGAAATATAAAGGCTATTTTTTTTTTTTTTTTTGTAATTGTCCATCAGTTTTAATCCCCCACCCCTCTCTTTTTTCCCCAACAGTTGCGCACGTAAACTTACTTGTTCTGGCAACAGCATTTGAATCAAGTGCGTAAAATCGTATTTGAAGTCTTGCTTAAATTAAATACTTTAAAAACCGAGGAACCTGTGAGTATTAGAAGTCCTCATATTAATTGAAAGAATACCAAGGATCTCAGTGAAGCCACTGTCAGGAATTTTGCCAGTACATTAACTACATTAACATTCAGTTTATTTGTTACTATAAATCTGTCTTAAAATATAATTCAAATTACATATTAAGACAAACATATTTTCACAGCCTACTTCCTGAAAAATTTTAAACCCCAAAGAAAATAGAAACTTATTTTACGAGCAACAAATAGTTCTTACATTGCATTTTAGTATTCGATTTCGTTTTAATAAAGGAAGAAGACAATTTTTAGTAAGGCAGAGGATTTGTTTTTCTTTTCAATTTTATAGAAACTTATGCATACATATGCCTTGTGAATTCTGAACTTGAGAGAAATATTGGTTTTCAAAAATTCAACTTTTTGAACCAGTACATATTTCAGACTGATCGCATGTCCTGTAAGCTCATTCATTGTTAGGTAAATGTAAGTAATTATAAGTACGTAATCGAGTGTATGCTCTACGAAGCGGCATTTGACGCAAGATTGGTTTTGGCAAGTTCTGTAAGTTTTTAACTCTTGTTTTGGTTTGGTGTTACATGATTGTCAGCTATCAGTTCTATTCTGATTAATTTCTTCTGATTTTTGTATAACTTTATACCCACAAATAGCACAAATGCAATTGAAAACTGAAGATA